>WTSP01018969.1:28775-54332 GCA_025331215.1 Actenoides lindsayi | reverse complement strand
CACACCATTTTTTTTTTTAATAAAAAAAAAGAAACAAAAAAAAAAAAAAAAAAGAAAAAAAGAAAGCATATCATAAAAGAAGTCTGGTGTTATTCATACGGAATCCAAAATTACACACATTCAATCCAGATTGGATGGGTCCTTTCCCAAGGGCCTTACATTAATGTAAGTCATTCTTTTTACCTCTAAAATCAAACTGTTTCTGATGAGAAATCCTGCAAATCAGGTCAAACAGCATATGAAATCCCATAGAAGTATTTGTTAGCAGTAGCTCATTCAAATACTCATGGTATATATCATAATATATAAGATCTCTTCATGGATGATTTCCCTGGGAACAAAGCAACAAAGAAGCTAAAAATGACTGGAGTCCTTACAAAGCAGTGTAAGTTTTCAGGGACATAACTTTTCTCCTCCTCAAACCATACACCTCCAGTCCAATCATTTACCACTTATTATCTCCTTATGAAGATAATTAAGACTAAACTTCAGTTCCCCACATACAAACTTTAAATCAGCTTTCATAGATCACTATTCTTTGTGTCTGGGTGGAAGGTGATTTCTTGCTCAAAGAAGAGTAAGGTTGAGACAAGGGGATACAAGAAAGATACTGGTAAGATTTTGTTCTCTTTTTCATTTTCCTTCTTTTTCTAACCTAGTCATACACTTGAATCTGCTGTACTTGGAGAGAGGGAGGTGAGGTTTATGAACATGAATGTATTTGTTTGCATAGATTGAGCCTTTATAGATAAAGCATTATAAACTTCCAAGATTTTCAGCACATTTGACAGAACAAGATGGGAGAAGAATCTTTAGATCTTTAAGGGAAAGAGTCTAGTTTTTGTGACAGGAACTTAACATGATATTTTCAAATAGAATTGGTATAGAAAAAGAAGAAAATTATATATAACGCATTTACCATGTGAGAACCAAAATATCCTGAAACTGACAAAAGTATTCAAAGTAAGTAGTTTAACAGATAAGCCTTTAATTAAAAAGTGGTGATTCCAGTTACCTGAGAAAATGAAATACTGGCTTTAACATTTGTTATGCAACACTCCAACTAGTACAGATGAAACGTGCTCTTGTTTCATCAGTTATTACAGTCAGGATATTTTTAAACTATCCTTAGTAACTCAATGGCTAATGTTTAAGTAACAGTTTCATGCTGGGAGGTCCCAGTTACTTCCAATATAAGCTAATAAAGGCAAGCTCCATTTCAGCTTTGCCTCTCCTACTTAATACTTAGGACCTCATTTGCAATATTTTCCAGTAAAGTATGCACACATAAAAATGTATATATATCAGTAGATAAGTGTATGTATATATAAATATACGTATAAGTGTATCTGAAACATTGTTTTACTATCATAATTAAAGGAAACAAATAAAACAAAACCAAACCAAACCAAAATAAAACAAAGCCAACAAAAAACATACTAACAAACAAAAACAAAATGAAGAAAAACAAACAAAACAACAACAAACAAATAGACACACACACAAAAAATTAGCCAGACTTCGGTGAATATTAGATGTGACTGTGTGTAGAGGAAAAAAAAGGCTAGAATAATTATGTTATAAAGGCTAGACTGATATATATTATTATTACATTTCTGGGTTTTTTTCAGCATTACAAAGATATTGATACTGTTGCTACTAACTGTAGTGTCCATTTACTACTTCTCCACAAGATTTTGATCCCTTCAGTAAATTCAGATTTTCACACCTCCATTTCTTGAGGCTAGCACAGCAATGTCTGTGCCCAACAGCACATAAAAAAAGTATTATATAGAGCTCATGTCCAACTGCCATTAACTTCTCAACTTGTGTGCAGGTACTTCACCTGTGGCTGAGTTAGCACTTCAGCATATGAATGAGGTAAAAACTCAGGTTTCTGCAGCCCAAAGCAAAGACTTTATTCTTCTAATCAAGGTATATATTGAAGTAGTGAAAATAACTCTCTGAGTCCTAGAAAGTTTTCCACTGAGCTCTCCTTATTTTATGGATCTTTGAAAGCAGCTGCATGTGCACTGCATTCTGTGCCCTTGGCAGATCAGATGATGCTCTTGCAGGTCTGCACAGGGTACAAAAAAATGTGACACTGTCTCAGACCGAAGTGTCCTCTACTTAGCACCTTGTCCGAGGCAGTGGAGGTTCCTGGTTGACCTGCCCCTGGCTGCAGTCAAGCTGGGTGGGGCAGCACCAGGAGGAGAAGCTTTCCAGAAGGAACCCCAGTGAATGGGTCATTTCTTTTGCCTTGCCCTGTGCTGCCTGGGTTGAGCCCCTCTGAGCAATATCTGATATCTCCTAGGATGCCTTCATGGGGGTGTTCTAAATGGTGTGCTCCTCAGTGTTGCCTACTGGTTTATGTCATTCAACATTTGGCTTTTATGGTTCAATACATTTTATTTTTTGATCCTGGTCCTCCTTTCCCTCCCTTCTCTCTATAAAACAGCTGTATTTCTTCCACAAATCTAGTTACAATAGGCTACTGCTTAGCCACACTCTTCATGCACAGATCTACAGCAGAGACATAAGAAGAGTTTTAAGCAAATTAGCTTATTAGTTCCATGCTTCCTCTTCCTAAGCAGTCATCTGACCAAATGGCTGTTCACTGAGTCACATTCCTCCCTCACCATTGTGTTTATCAGCTATTTAGGTTACAATGGAAAATCCTTTAAGTGTGACCTTGTCTCCCAAGGCCCTAATTCAACAACATATTTAGGTATGCATCAGCATGCAGCCTTGTTCAGTGAATCAATCAACATGGTTTCACCAAGGGCAAATTGTGCCTGACAAACCTGGTGACCTTCTATGTGAAGGTCACAACATTAATAGACAAGGGAAGAGCAACTGATGTAATTTACCTGGACCTGAGCAAAGCCTTTGATGCTATCCTGCACAACATCCTGGTCTCCAAGGTGACAAAATATCAGTTTGATGGATGGACATTTCAGTGGATAAAGAACTGGCTTGATGGCCGCTCCCAAAGAGTGGCTGTCAATGGGTCCATGTCAAAGTGGAGGCCAGTTGCAAGTGGAGTCCCTCAAGGATCAGTACTGGGACCAGTCTTGTTTTACATCTTCATCAGCAACATGGACAGTGGCATTGAGTGCACCCTCAGCAAGTTTGCCAATGACACGAAGTTGTGTGGGGCAACTGACACGCTGGAGGGAAGGGATGCCATCCAGAGGGACCTTGACGGGCTGAGAGGTGGGCCCATGCCAACCTCATTAGGTTCAAAAGACCAAGTGCAAGGTCCTCCAAGGTCCAAGGGTAGGGGCAATTCCAGTCACCAATACAGGCTGGGCTGTGACTGGCTTGAGAGTAGCCCCGAAGAAAAGGAATTGGGGTTAATGGTGGACGAGAAACTCAATATGAGCTGTCAGTGTACACTTGCAGCCCAGAAAGCCAACCGTATCCTGGGCTGAATCAAGAGAAGTGTGGCCATCAGGTTGAGGGAGGTGATTCTCCCCCTCTACTCCACTCTTGTGAGACATCACCTGGATACTGCATACAGTTCTGGAGCCCCTATTACAGGAAGGATATGGATGTGCTGGAACATGTCCAGAGAAGGGCCACGAGGATGATCAGAAGGCTGGAGCACCTCTCCTATGGGGACAGATTGAGGGAGTTGGGGTTGTTCAGTCTGGAGAAAAGAAGGCTCCAGGGAGACCTTCTTGTGGCCTTCCAGTATCTGAAGGGGGCCTACAAGAAAGCTGGGGAGGGACTTTTTAGGATGTTGGGTAGTGGTAGGACTAGATAGAATGGATCAAAACTAGGGGTGGGTAGATTCAGATTAGACATTAGGAAGAAGTTCTTTACCATGAGGGTGGTAAGACACTGGAACATGTTGTCCAGAGAGGTGGTTGAATCCCCATCCCTTGAAGTTTTTAATGCCAAGCTGTATGGGGCTCTGAGCAATGTGATCTAGTGGGAGGTGTCCCTGCCCATGGTAGGGGGGTTGGAACTAGATGATCTTTAAGGTGCCTTCCAACCCTGACAATTCTATGATTCTATGAAATACAACCAATTTCTTTGATAACTCTCACATACCTAGTACAAACAGCTTGCTAAAATGGGACCATAGTACCTTTTGCATACACAAGTAATATTGTCAAGCCAAGTGAAAATGGAACCATATAAGAGGCTATATGGTCATAAAAGAAACAATTTGTTACTGTGGGAAAGTAGACAGTTAAGCAGCCATATATTTATGAATGACCACCTGTAATTAAATGTCATTTCCCTATTATAGACGTGGGCAGAGATGATTCATTATCACTTCCAGATATTGCTGTAAAATCATGGAAAACCAGAAGACTTCTATGAAAAAGCAAACCCAATCTAGGTATTCCAGGAGATCAACTTTTTTTCCAGGAGTTTTGATTCAAATGACAAGACAGAAAACGGTGAAGCCAAACTAGAAAAGGTCATGGATTTCAGTTACATTTTATCTATATGAATCCATCTTGTATCTGTCTAAGAAATGTAGCATTCAAAACAGAACCATTCTGGTGAAAATGCAGGCAACAAAATAACCTTGCATCCCTGGACACAGAGTTTTCTTCATTTCTTGCCATCAGCAAACTGAGACACACAGCATAACCTTGGCAAAACATTGACATTTTTTACAGAAAAACACTGTTACAGAACACTGTTAAATAATCTAGAAAATCCAAAATAACAAATCCAAATTAAAAAAAAAACCCAACAAACTATTCTGGCAGAATAGAATACTTAGAGAGACAGTGATGAAGATGAAAGATGCAGCACTTTTACTACTCCAGAATTCAGATTTCTGTTTCATGAGAGCTATATTAGGGTCAGTGTGTTAAAACACCCTGACAAAGCTTGATGATTATGTTTTAGTCCTGTTAACAAGAAGAAGGAAAATGTTATCTGTGCATTTTATTTTTTAATGCAATTTGTCATTTACATAGGTTTTAGTCCATGTGTAAGCAGGTAGTTCAGGCTGTCGAAGATAATAGCTTTGAGATTGGGTGATGTATTTAAGCAGAAGCAGACCTAGTAGCGTACCAAGGATAATTTGTAATTTTTGCTTTACAGTAAAAAAACAAAAACATATAAATAAGTGATCTTTTACTACTTCTTTCGTAAGAAATGCTATTTTCTAAAACAATAAACCTAAAGGCTGTAATGAGTAGCAACTCCCTGACCATATATCTTCAAGGCAAACTGCATGGACTGGGCCTCAATCACATACTATTTAACTTTTTTACCAATCATCTGTTGGTTGGTAAAAACAGTTGCTTCAGGAGAAGTGTATTCATGACACAACATCAGGTATAGAAGAGGAATAAGGGCAGAATGAAAATGTAGGAACCTTCACAGTGGAGTAACTTCCATACCTTTTAATAAAATGCCCTTTATACTGGTTTTACCTGCAGATTAGGATAAACAAAGTGAAATCTGGTGAGGCAGTGGATAAAAATTCAACACAAGCTTTTAGTGCAATACAGTGACAAGTATAATTAATAGGACTGTGTAATGTATGGACGGAGAAAGAACTAGGATTAGAGGATAAGTACAGGAATGCACAACACAATTATGGTGTCCTTGCTTCTGATTTGTATGAGATTGTGGAAAATTCCTCACTGTTCAAGTAGGAAAAAAACCCAAAACAACCCCAACCAAAAAACACAAACCAAAACAATGATTAAACAACAACTGGCACATTTGTACAGGTGTAGACAATCCTCATTTAGAGTACAAAATAAGCCTATATATCACCACCCTATGTCACACCTGACATACTTTATAGGACTAAAAAAGGATTCTGAAAGCTGAAGGTATACAGGAGAGCCACAGGGGCAATAGCTACAGTAATTAATAATTCAGAACAACAGTAGTGGGTCAGTAGTTCAAGGCAGTTCTTGCTGATGCCCCTAGCTCTGTGACAACCCTTCTGGGTTTTACTTAGGACTAGATTGAAGAAATTTTATAAAATATCCTTAACATTCATGTGATTTGAAGGTGTCTGAAGTACCAGTTTGAACCTGATGTCCCCATAAGGAGGTAGAACATATTAAATAAGTGACTGGAACAGATCTTCTACATTAATTTCTTCATGAGCAATCTGATTTGTGCAAACCAGCACTATTCTGTGACGGTACATAGCAAGCAGCATTGATCAGGGGGCTGTCTTCAAAACAGCATATTACTCCACATCACCATAAATTGCACAGGCAGAGTATTACCATATGTAAAGATATCTACTTAGCTTCTCAAAATGAAGACTTGAAGAAGGCTGGACATAGTGTAAAAGTTATATTTTTCTCCTATAAATCCAAGTACCAAAATATTCTTGATATAAAAATTTGTCAAAAGGCTTGATTATAGCCAGAAATTCTTAGTTTAATCCTGATCAAATCAAATTTAAAATGAAATATAGTCTTTTTTAATCATTATCACTGTTAAGCAATTTGATCCCCATTTACATCAAATAGCATTAGCCATCTGACATAGATGTCACATAGGAATAGTCCTGAAAACTTTGTCAAGTTTAGCAGTACATAAGATGAAGTAGTCTCTACACCCTGTGCATTTGACTGCAGCTTTGACTAGACACCCTTTTAGTGACTTGAGCTAGCCAAGTTGCATTTTCACATAATGGCTTTGTATCCAAGCTAAATGTATTCTGGAGAGTGTACTTAGGAAAGTCTTGTTTTATTGGGCCCTGTAAAGTCCTAATGGCTTGAAGTAGCCCTTACACTCAGGAAGTCAGACTAGAAGTTCTTTATCGGTTCTATGAATAGACAGAAGCCATGACATTGTCTCTATTTACATATGACCCACATGAAAGACTGAGTGTGATTGCAGGGATAGAGAAAGCAGAAAGGGTAACAAATTTTCTGGAAGAACAGAAAATATGAACCAATGACTCCTGCTGATCTAGACAAAAGCAGCAGCACAATTAGCTGCTCCTCTTTGCTGTTAGCTGCACCTAAATCTCCTTAAGAGTCTTACCCTTTTCCTATATTTTATTTGATTTATTTCAAAGAGGAGTTAAATAGGCTTCAAAACCTGCTCTGTTCCATTCAACTGAACACAAAATTTAATTACTGAAAAGGTTTGGGTTTTTTTTTTATCCTAAAAAAAATTTTAAAAAAAGAGGGAAAAAAAAAAAAATAAAAAGGAACAGTTTCAGGTGAAGTTGAAGCTTTCACAGTTACTCACATTTCTTTACTGCTGGGTGTAACAAGGCCTTCAGTACCAACTCTCAAAGTACACTCCCTGCTGTGGCATTCTCACTGCCTCAAAATAACTCAGTGTGCAGTGCAGAGATACTAGTCTTTAATTAGAGACCAGAACAGTTTCAACATATGGGTCCAGATTCTATTCAAAGCAACTGTACTACAGGCGTACAATCCACATTTTGTTGAGTTCAGCAGAAACATAACCTCCTGCCTTCAGTCTGGATATAATACAACTTGTCCCGAAACCAGTGTAACTCACAATGGGGAGAATAATCAAGACTCAGACTATTAACTAAAGTAACTGTTTATTGAAGTTTGTAAAAACCCTTTTCTTCACGCCTTGATAGCCAGGCTGCCAAAGCCTGGACCCAGGCCCAGTTGTTCCCATTCTGTTTCTACAGGGTTTTCTGAACAGCATGAGTAATTAAAAAAAAAAATCTGAAACAATACAGTTTTCTGTGTATGTACAACCACTATAAATAAAGTTCATTTACAAGCCAAAAAAAGAATCTGTGTAACTTTAGAACAAAGTAGAATGATGTAATCTTGAAATATGGTAGGCTGTAGCAAGATCAAGGGTGGCTTTGCTGAGAAGAGAGAGCTCTTCCTGCTACAGGATGCATGTAAGGTCCAGGGACTGGTTTGTGCATACAGCTCTCCACTTTCTCCTTCTATCCCTACCTCCTCTCCCCAGCGTTCCATCTCAGGTTAAAGTCTTTAAGGAAAAGAAAGCCAAATTACCTTTGCTTTGATTGGCTCTCTGAAAGCCAAGTTGCAGGACTGTTGCTTTATTTAGGTCTGGCAGTCCCATCAACTGCCCTATTTGCCCTGGCTAGGGCACAGTGAACTGACACACAGTCTGAAACTCTGAAAAGGCTGGAGGGCAAGTGACACACAGTGACCATCTGTCCAACAGTTATGATTAAGGCAAGGGGCAATGTAGCACAAGTGAGGGTTTTATTTGAAACCGAAAGAGACATTGAAGTCACTAAAAAAAGGATTTGTATGTTTGTATTCATTCTGGCAGGTAAAGGTAAAGCAGCTTATGGCTTTGAAAATTCCTGACAGTCTTCATAGGGCAACTGTGAAGACTTTAAAAGCTCCTTTAAACTGGGATGATAGCAGTATATTAAGTGCTTTCCTTTGCTAGCACTGGTTGTTTTAAGAGAGTTATATGGAAAAAAGCTGGTTCCCTGAGAAAAATAAGTATTTGTTCAGATAAACAATATATTTTAGGGTGCTGTTAATACATGGCAGGAAACGAAATGTGCAGTGAACTGCATGAAAAGAAAAGCTTTTCTTCTGAATATCAAATGAAGCATCTAAATCTACCAGGAATGCTACAACTAGTCACATACTACATGAGAAAATTAACTGAGAAGAGCAGCCTAATGTAAAAGTAAGACAAAACCACAAACTGCAATAGCAACTTTACAAGGGGAATTTTGTTAATAATTTGAGAGGTAATTTCATCATCATCTTGAAATGATTCATTGTATCTATACTATTTTTTTTTCCTATGATAAGAGCTTCTATGCAATTAAAACAAGTCCATGGTTCTGAAAATCCTTGTAAGGTAAAAAAGGCAGATTTTCCTTGCTCATGATGATTACCCAGTGAATACACTTAAAGCATCTGAAATAAGAGCCTGCATTTTTCAGCTGTGTTTGTATCTGTTCAGATACTCATCTGTTCCCTTGTGGTGAAAACACAAAATGTACAGTAATATGTAATGTCATCCTTTAGCCACAACAGTCATAGCTCATACCCAAATAAAGCGTTTCCTTCTGTAAATGAGATGGTAGTCATTTTCTATATCCCACTTTGCTATTGGAATTGAATGGCCACCAGGTTTAAGCATCAGTTTATTAACCCTTCTTGTCCAAAACACACTGCAGGCAATGCAGTGCAGCTCTCCATACTCTCCACACTGTGATCTATCAGTACAGCATCACTCAGCCCAGGATATTTCCAACGCATCTATATTCAGTGTACTGAGCCTCCATTTGTCACTTGGAGCACATGTGACTAAGCAGTAGTTTGATTAGGAAGAAGACCTGACAACATCAGAAGGAGACTTAAACTGAAAAGTTCACCCTTGTACTAAAAAGTGACTTCCTGTGGATAATCCTGAAGGAAGTTTTTGTTTACTTTTAAGAAAATATCCAGTCCTTAATTTCAAGTGAGCTTAGTTTGGGTCACTTTGACAAACTAAACCAGCTCTGACATCAAACACTCCTGACAGGTTTGCTCAAAAATGGAAAACTCCTACTAGATCTTTATAGGGCATATGGAAACATTAAACACTTCTCAAAAGGTGACATGGACAGAGAAGTGCCCATGACACTGGGAGAGCCACTGCAGTGGACAGCATGCTTTTCAGAGTGCTTTCATTAGTCAAGGCACTAATGGACAAGAAACTATCTTAAAGATGGTCACTTCAAGTGACAGAGGAAGCTTTTTGGGTGCCATTGTGGTCAACGCTACTGGAGAGTCATGAAACCTACTTAGTTTCATGAATGCTTTGTAGTGCAGTGAGGTGGCATTCATGTGCTTTGCTACTATTACCTGTTGCAGTCTACCTAACAGTTAAACCAGTGGGGTGCATGGCAAGAAGGGAACAAAATCTAGCACAGCTAGTGTCGCCAGGTTTTTCCTATTATTGTGAATTAAGGAATTTGTGCTTGAAGCTCATATGCTTCCAGTTGCTTGAAATTTTGTGTATTAAAGTTTAAATTTTAATGACTATAAGAAATGAAGCAATTTAACTGGAAGAGCTGTATTTGGTTTGATAATGTGAGATATTCTCTACGTAGTTCAGAATGCTACTAGATCTTTAACTTAATGTGAGATTTTTTTTCGATTATAGTGAAATAATGGAAATCTTGGGAGCATATAATCTGCTTTCAAAGAACCCTTCAAGTCTTTATAAGTTTCTCTCAGCTGAACCTTTTATGGTTCACTCGTCATCAGTTTGTTCCTGCTGTGAGTGTTTACCATTCCTATAACTGAACTGCCATGCATGCCTGCATACATCTATATAGACACACATAAACACACACCTGCCTCCTCAGATTTTATTAAAGCAGCTGTGTGCAAGCACATAAAAAGCTATGTCATGCACAGCATTTAGAAGCACTGTCAAATGTATTGGCGAATGAAGAGTGCAACATATGGTATGTTAATTGTCTCACATGAGAGCTGAGAGGAGCAAGTGATGAGGAAACAGATTCAAGTTGACAGTACTGTATTGGTTCTGGTACTGCAAAATATATAGCTCTTAGCTGGGAATCATTGATAACCTGGAAATGGAAAACATGCTGCAGTAATCCTTATCTGGAAGCGGCGCAGCAACGCAAAACCTCAGTGTAATCACATGTGGATCTTATCTCTTATTTAATTTTTAATTGGCCAAGATATTTCTGGTCACTTCCTAGAAGTGCAAAAGTAGATGTGCATAGATTAAAAGTACCAGTAATAGCTAGGAAAATAGCCTGGAGATGGGATTTAACTTCTCTCACTACTGAACAGATTAATCCATTTTCTTCTTCCAACTGAGTGTTTTCCTCTTTTCTCCACTACTAATCTTCTCATCAAGCCCATAGAGGAACAGAGCAGTATTAATGACACTATAACCTCTACAATCTTCCCAATTATCTTTCAATTCTTATTGGCTTCACATATAGAGAATAGCACTATATAGCTAAATCCTCTGTGACAGAGGGGCTCTTCAGCATACAAAGGAAAAGGTAAATCTAAAGGCATTCAATTAAAAAGCTTTCTACTTCTAATTTAGACATACTGAGAGTGTGGGTGAGTCAACAGTGAAAACAATTTGGAAGCAAATTGTTCAGCATGTTGGGACACTTTGCCTGTCTATGCCACTTGCTGTAACTAGAGTTTAGTTGTTTTCACAGAAGTAAAATACTATGACCAATTATTAAAACAAGTGTTTTGCATTGGCATTTCAAATAGCGAATGTGCTTTTTGTAATTGCTTTGCCTAGTCAGTGGAATGCTGTCATCACTTATGCCCGCTGGTGCATAAATTTACAAACATCATGCAAATGCATTATTTGTAATAAAACTGACTAATGAACTTTAAAGGCCAATTATTTGTACATGTCTGCTGGCTCAGAGTAATCATGCATCATTCAGATTTACACTTACATACTGGCTGTAGTGCAATTTTAATCACTTGTTAATCTATGGTTCATGATAAACATCACAAGAAAAGCCAAATTGAAAATTATTTTCTCAGACTGTGAAAGTCTGATACTTCCAAGACTGGAGTAGAAAGAAAAATGGTACTTGGAAGCTTTTTTGAAAAAAAACCATACAATTCAAAGCAGCTCCCAAAATCCAAGTGCCAGAGGGTAACCATTATACCATTTCCTGTAGGACTCCAGTGGTTGCCTGTGCCCCAGTCCCCTGGGCAAGCTGCTTAAGGGATTCCTCCTACAGTGGATCTGCACCCAATCCATGAATCTGCTTAAAGTTGCAGATTTTTTTGTTGATTTTCCTAACAGACTGACAACAGACCATTGTGAAAGGATTTCTGACAAACTCACTGGGCGCTTGGTTTCTGCAGTTTTTCCAAGTATCTGAATCTGGAGTCTTTTTATTTAAAGGTTTGTTTTCCTGATGTGGCTCCTAGAAAGAGGTTTCAGACAGGTAGATTAACACCCTGTTGGCCCACTTCCACATCTGAGTATTCTTTTCTGCATGACTTTTTCTTGTTTTCCTCAACCAAACCATCACTATGCTAGTTGTTGCAATAAGAAAGGGTTATGGTAAGATAATTAAATACATAAAGCAATTATCATCAGGAGCTAAAGGCTGTCTGCTGGCCAGACAAAGATGTCTCAGATTGAAAGCCAGTTCCCTGCTCTCACTGGTCTTGGAATGGAGGAAATCTGCTGGCCAGAGTAGAATTACTGTCAATGATTTACCACCAGCAGAGGAGCAGAGTGAACCCCCTAAGGGCTACTTCTGACTCTGTCACTGACCTTGGATTAGTCCCTTGACTTCTCTCTGCTTCATCTTACCTATTGCAGTGCTTAAGTCTCTAGAGTGTGGATTTAGAGGTTTAATTAAGCTTTGCAAAGACATTTAAATCCCTCAATATGAGGTTATGAGGCTGTTCATTTTTTCTTTCTTTTCTAATGTCTCCTGCAGTGAAATTAACAAATAAAAGACGTAAACTCTTAGAAACAAACACCTAGAATACAGCTGCTGTGCTGCTCACTTCACTCAGCATTCACCTTCACTCTGCCAAAAAGGAGTGGAGACCTACTCCTGCTGAGGATGCCATTTCTGCATTGACTGGGATGGTGGTGAAAGTTTGTCACCTAGCTGATGCTGCATGTAGTGACACTGAAGCCCCCAGGAAATTCTTTAAGAGAACAGTTTGTTAATGTCACCACTAAAAACTCTCATTAGAAAAATCATTGCTAAGAGTAAATGCCTTACATCTTTATGCACCATTTTCCTGTCTCCTCAGAGCCTGGTATTTCCACTGGGAGCCACGGAAGTGCAAGAATCTGTCATATTGTCATAATAGAAAGAATTAAAGGAACCTGCTAGCTCTGGGAAGTGTTACATCTTTCTGTATTTTTTTTTTCCTCTTTTACATACTAAAGAAAATAATAAAATTTCACCTCAGGAAAGAGAGGAAGTTAGAGATGGGAGCGTAGAAAGATATGGAAATAAATGCCATAGGTTCATTAAGAACCAATACTAGGAGAATAAGCCAGAAAAGAATTCAGGTGAAAAAGCAATTGAACCTTTTCAGAAAGCCCCAGGCAAGTGGAAAAAACTCTGCCTCAGTAATACACATAAGATCAAGGGACACTTCATTAAATCAGTTTTTATGTGATTCATTGGGAGTCAAACTGTCAGCCTTTGCACAAACAATTGCTTTGGTGCAACAAGGAGAGTTTTAGGAAGGTGGGGTGGAGGGATATTGCACATAGACAGATAGATGCTGGGTCCTCTAAATTTAGTGCCTCCTTCTGAGATGTCCCCTCTTCCAGTCCACTGAGTGATTCCTCTCTGTTTCCAAAACTCATTCCTTTCCTGTTTTATTCAATATCAATGCAAAGCAACTCAAGGAGACTGAGTGACACTTCAAATTAAAATACTAGCAGTGTCTTGACGACCGACAGCCTTGTATTTCCTTACATCTAATCACAGCAGAACTGTCTTATACTATGCTGCTTATAGCTTCACCATCCTGAGAAAATGCTGATGGAGTTGTCCTGAGGCAAGAGAGAGGTTTGAGCAAGTAAGAACTGGAAAATTTTGAGAACTTTATTCAGCTGTGACCTTATTTTCTATTGATCACTCCCCGTCACAATTTTCTGTTCTTTCTGGATAAAAATTCAGTTTCCAAAGGGTAACACAGTTCCTGCTACAGCAGAAATGGTCTCTGCAGATTGCTGGCTTCTCTATATTTGCCTGGAAAGGTTAAACATCACTGCCCATATCCTTTCAAGGTCTTCCATCCAAATACTGCATAGCAGTTGAATCAACAAAGTCCAAAATAAAACACAATGCATAAACCAACTGCTATGTTTCCCAAGGGCCAGGTGAGTTCCTTCCTCACCAGATCTTCCTATTTCTAGTAGTTATTTTGACTTTTTCTAGGAAGAATTTTATTAAGAGAAGTAACAGCTCACACCTAACAGCTCTCTTCCCTCAGATGTTCTCCCCATGAGCTTTCTCCAGATGAACTGCAGATTCTTAAAGTCATCTGACCTTGTGGTTGCGTGTTAATCCACTCAGATGTGGTCTACACCAGTATTTAAAGGGACTTCAGAGAAGGCTTGCTGATGTTAAAAAAACCCCAAACAAACAACAACATACTACTCCATTATGTGTCCTACATCTAGCTAACAGATGGTGCCTTGATTTAGTGAGCTGACCTGCTAGAAGTAGTCCCTGTGGTAGTGATGCTGTGGTAGGTGCTCTGGCTGGACTTGCCAGAAGGTTTGTCCTTGAGAAAACACTTAAAAGGACATGAAATTACTACAGTTTTATGAGACAATAAACAAGCCTTGAAATGTTTGAAATTCATTTTTATGAAGCAAAAAAAAAATTACAATACTCAAAAATAAGTGTCTTTTCTGGCTATCTGGAGGAGAACTTATCTCCAGTCTGTATTCATCATCAATTTCCAGTAGTTTCCAAAGTTGCAATAAGCTACCCATTCCTTTCCTGGTCCATAGGAATAGGATCTGTCACCTCTGAAGTGTAGACATTGCTCCTTGCTCTTCTCAGGAATCTCCCCTTGTACTTCAGATAGGTACAAGGACAGGAACATTCCCCATCACTGCAGGCTTCTCTCTGCTGCATTTGGTTACCCAGTCCCTATTGCAGAAGTCTTATCAGGCCCAGGATGCACATCCAGGCCATAGCAAGAAGGCAGCTTTCCTGCCTGTTGCCCAGCTACAGCCTTAGCGCTGAACCAACAGATAGTAATGAATGTAAGCAGGCAAATATAAGTGATGCCATCCATCTCTAAACCACAATTACAATTTAATTTACTAAGGAAATAAACTGAGGAAAAAGCAGTTCCTAATGGTTTGGAAACGAGCAGTTCTTGCTAAGCAGTGAAAGTTAGTGGCTGCACATCATTGCTTTGCTCTGCAGCGTCTCCCTGAGGAACATGATAGCACAGAGATTCGCAAAACAACACTTTTATTTCTCTGTCTCTTTTGTTGTCTTATTCAAAGGCATGACTTAAAGCAGCACCTGTTCTTAAGGCAGAAGTAAAACCGATAGGAAAGGAACAACGTTAACAATCCTCCCAGCTCTACCAGGGATTTTCAGTGTGCCTCTTCCTTTGCCTCCAGGGAATCCATGTTCTGGGGCATTAAACCCAATGTCCTGAAGAGTTAACCTAAGCAGACCAAATCTCCAAAGGAAAGAATCAGAGAACAAACAACTGAATCTATCACATAATCAGTGTATAACATGCTCTAGCAAAGAACACCATTTTCTTACTATTATTATTGAGCTCAGATTTATACAAAATGAATAATTTTTCTGTTTTTTAGATTCTTGCACTTCTAATATTTGCACTGGTTATATTCTGTTTATGATCTAAGCTTTCTCTGTTATGTGTTTGAAGCCAGATTCTCATTCCTTACACAACACCCGACTTTCCACCAGGGATCCATTATGGTTTGGGGTAATCCTTTTCCCAAAACATAGCTATACCACAGCCTCCCAGTGGCAATAACAAGCCAAGGCAGCACACACACTACCACTAACCACTGTCAGTGCAACTCATAAACAACAGTAGTATTAACATTTCCTCCCTTACTATTTGAAAACACATCCTTCTCTTTAGTTCTATCAACAGAACTGAACATAAATGTAAGTAAGTGCCAACAGCATGTCAGCAGTTGCTGCATTTAACAGAAATGAAAATGATGCTTCTGATGTTACATTTTTTTTTACTTCAGGAAACAGTCTTTAAGTAATTTTTGGCATTCAGAAACAATGTACAGACATGAATGAGCATAATAAGTGGTTTACATTTGCTTCTTGTTAAAGTAGCCATTTTTTTCTGTTGTGCTGTAAGGAATGTTGGTTTGCTATTCCCCTCAGTAGTTTTCTTTAGAAGGTTCACTCATTTCAGTTTCTAAATAAAGGTATTTAAAAAAACTCAACCCACACCTTTGTTGTTTTTCTTATGAAGGTACCATAGCGCAGATCAGCTTCCCAAAGGTGTGAACAGCTGGCCTGTTTTGTGGCTGTCAATGCTGTGGTCTTACACTTGGACATTCATTCACGGGAGCAGCTAAAAATATGTATAAAACTTTATTTTACCTTTCCTTTTTAAAAAAATAACACACAGAGTAACAGTAATGTACTTTCCAATAGAAACCTTCATAAGCCTGTCATTTTCCTCATAAATAACAGCTTTCCAGTTTCTTTCTTGCATGAGTGGTTTTTTTGATCAAAAGAGTTTATATCAGCCTTTCAATTAAAAATGCAGCACTTGAGTACTATACAAGGTACAGAGTTATTCAAAAAGTGCTTCTGCCAGTTTTGTGTAGAAGTCAGAGCATATCAAGAAGGTACTCAGACTGAGCCACAGTGCTCTGCCCAGATATACTGCTTTAGATTTTAATGACTTCTAGGTGGAAGATTAGAGTGACAAAACAGCACTTGTGTATTTTCTAAAGTACACAGTCTCAAAAATTGCTTGTGTTTATCTAGTAAGACTGGTAGAAGGATGCTTTTCACCTGTGACCTTCATAAGATGCACTGGGAGCATATCAGTGATACCTACATACAGTGGGACTAAGTAGAAAACCAATTTCTTACTCATTATGAACTTCGAAATATTTTTTTTTATTTATTTTGCATTTAGAGGTTCTTTTTTAGATTAGACCAAAACCCAGTTCTGCACATTGTTTCCTCAAAGGAGGAGCTCCCAGACTGGCAAATATTCCTATGAGTAAAGTATTTTCTGGGACACAGGAGCCCAGCTTCAAATTTCCCTTTGGATTCAGCAACCTTGTTCTTAAATATCTCAGGAAACATTCTTTACACTGGTTATTCATATTCAGGAGTCTTACTTACTAAAATTTCACCCAGAAATACTATCCTAAACCTGGCACACATGCCTCATGACTTGCATCACTATTGCTATGTTCTTCAGGAGAGTTTCAATGTCAGTGAAATATTTATTAAGAAAATTGGTTTAAAAAAAGCCGCTGGCAAATCTGCCAGTCCAATCGTACACACTCAGTCATGAATGAATAACCCTCCTTCAAGAACATCCAGGCTCAGGAAAACCTCTTTTCTCCACCCAGGGACAGGCCAATGCAGTACAGTCCCTCTCCCAGCTGGCAAGCTGATTCTAGTTCTTCTCAGCTGGCCAGACTGCTCCTGGGTTCTGCAGTTTTCTTACCTAAATCCTAAGCCTCTGCTTCCTGCCCTGCATTTCAAAATGTTGTGTCAGGAGAGCACATATCCTTTAACTTTGTAGTTGGGTCAGTTGTGTTCTGTTCTTTGACAAGCAGTACAGATTATAAAGCTTGAAGCTCCAAGCTGTGTTTTTTTTGATAGACTACTAGTACTACAGAGGAGCTCAAAAACTCAGAGCTGGATTTCATGGCTTTCTTCTTATATATACAATTTTTAAAGAAGAAATCTAAAAATTAAGGCTTTAGGAAATTTTATTCAGTGTTACATTAAAACCTATTTATAAAGCAAAGTTGTGCAGCACTCAGGAAATTCCACCTCACAGATCACATTTCCGCTGCTCAGAGTTGCTCTGCAGAGCCAGCAAAGGAGCTCTGGTTAAGCTGGCCCTGGTTTCAGGTAAGTAGAGTGTGCAAGCAGATAGGTGTGCTGAGAGCAGAACAGAGCTGGTGGTCTCAGAAATCCTTCACTGACCATGGACCACATCACATCACATAGATGCTTGCTCTCCATACAACAGTTTCTAGTTAACTGTGCAATTGCACAAAGTTACAGCTGGACTTTTTACAGGGCTAAGAAAAAAAAAAAAACAAAAAAAAACGCAGGAAGAACAAGGTCAGCCTATTGATTTTCACATGATTCTGACCATATAGGACTGGTAGAAGGTTTATTTCTCCGCACTCCCTTAAAAGTTCAGTGTTTAAATTACTGTTCTAGAAAGCTTGCTTAGGTTCTCTCCTCAAGGTGAGACAACACTAAATTTCCACTCTAAAAGGCTTATAGTACATGAAGTTCAGTAATGTACTGTGCAGACCTTTGCTGAGTATAACCAGCTCACAGAAATAAACTCTTTTGCTTTGGAAAATTCTGCATCTTTGTAGGAGAAATATTATCAGGACCTAGTAAAAGGCACTGGATTTAAAAAAATTTGTGCGAGTGTTGAATGCTAGAAAAATACATGAAACCTGAAGTGTTAAGAAATCAGTTAAATTAAATATTAATTTTCTGTATGTAGACAATCATATAAGAGCAAATATCATGGCCTTTAAGATCAATACTGAGTGAAATGAGGCACTAGTCATGGTGCTCACACACGGCACTTTGCTTATGTCCCCACTCCAATCACAAAACTGGCAACATCTGAGCTGGCTTAGTCTTACCTTTTGTGTTTAGTCATGATCTGGCTGGAGTAGCGTGGGCACCTCTGTTGACTGATGTTGCATCCTTCTCTGACAGGCTTTGCAGTAGTGAGTGTGACAGGTACCAAAGCTCCATAGGTTGCAGGTAGTCTTGTGTCCTTGGTATATCCCAGTTAATCTCGTAAAACAGTTAAGTAGCAAGCACAGGAATAGCAGCAGCAGATGATGAGTCCTATTGGTATAGTATCATCATGAAGTCATAAGGGATGAAAGGCTAAAAGAAAGTAGAAACTCATGGAGAAAATCAGCAAACTTAGATTACTAGAAAGATGCAAGTGGTTACTCAAGCATAGCTCCTGCAGGGCAAAAGATGCAGTGTGGTACAAAATGCTCTATTTCAGAGGAGTGAAGACAAGAAAAAGAAAGAAAAGAAAGAAAAGAAAGAAGAGGAGGAAAAAAGTAGGGGGGAGGGAGGAAAGGGAGAGAGAAAGAAAGAGAGAAAGAGCAAGGAAAAGAGAACAGAAAAGAGAGAAAAAGTGAGAAAGCAAGAAACCAAGCAAGCAAGCAAGTAAATAAACACACACATTTGAAATGAACAATTATTTGGTAAGTATACAGAGGAAAAAGCATTTCTGAGCCTCTCCCTTTTAATGTGTTTCTATGATTTTTTGTTTTCTAAAGTTCATTTTTACTCTTCCTTTCTTATTTAAGCTCAGATATTGCAGAATTAAATCTTAGACAGCTACTCAAAAGTCTACCAAAAATATAATAACAACAACCCAAAAAACAATGGCTAATAAAAGTGAAGTCAGATTCAATTGGACAAATTCAATTTGGTTACATCAGTGTAATACTTTGCATTTAAGCTAACGTAGATAAGTAATAATTGGTTTGGTACTTTTGAAAGTCCTTTGGGATATGTTTTTAAAATGGAAAATTAATTGTATGTGAGGGCTTAGGTAGAGGTTTAACTCATTAGAAAAAAAAACCACAAAGGCCCTGAACCTGCTGTCCTAGAGGCCAGGACATCCACCTGCGGAAGGACCAATTAAAGTTATTTCATCAACATGCAAATATATGAATCAGCTCATGCAGGTCACATGCTGAAGGGACAAAATCCTTAAGCACTGTGTATAGGTTACTACCATTTGTTATCTGAAAGCTGAGTGACACACTTCAGCCTTCATGGACAAAAATAAAACTGTTTTGCCTTCAGTTGACCATTTTCTGAAAAACGGTTTCTTTTGTACATTCGTATTGACAAACACACAGTCAGTCCTGTTTGCAGAAGACTAGGACCTCTCCTATGTGGACTAGCTCCTTCTACTAATCATTTGTCTGTGGGGAAGAAGTCTCATACACAATGTACAGATGAGATTGTGTATCATCGTCTCTGTAGCACTTGTAATCAAGCTTCCAGTCCTTCCTGTTTTGAAGACAATAATTTGATACAGCTGTGCTGCTGGTGCAACATAGTGATGTAAATCTGAGTTTGCCTGGTTACTTCGGCCCTTAGCTATAACTGAACTGCACTTTGCATTTCCAGACCAATGTAAGCACTTTTGATGAAGGCTCGATTACTTGGCTTTTCAGAGATTTCTGGGCTATTCAGAAGAAAAAACCAACTCCTAGAATTTCCTGTTGCTGTCCTCCTTTCCTCACTCAACAGGATCCTTCTCTTCTGAAAGACTGATAAGGGAATTTTGGTGTGGATGCCAAAACCAAAATATTATTGTCAAATATTTACTATGCAAAAGGTATGTAGCAGACTGCATGTGGCATACAGCATTAGTCTAGATTATTACTACAAATTCATTGAATGAAACAAAGCACACAAAGCTGTATTTACGCATTAGTCTGAACCTGTTATGGACCTAACAAGATATCAATGACCATAACCAGAGCTGACAATAGGTGAGGGAACTAACACACTCCTTTAGAATGCAGCACTAGTAAGAGTTGCTCCTGACAACCCCTTCGCTCCTCCTTCCCTGTGTCAATACCTCATATTGTAAAGAAATGAAAAAGGCACTGGCTAAGAGACAGAGAAAAGGGATAACTTTAAATGGGATCCTAGGAGAAGTCAAAGAACTGTGTTTTCTGGCTCCTGAAATTTAACTCTCATGCCTGTGGCATAGTTTCTGACTTGATTTGTCATCCTAAAGAAAATCCCTCTCTGAAGGTGAGAATACAGTTTTAAAATTCATCCTAGGTGTAGTCAGGTTATTTAGGTCTCTAGGTATGATTGTCAATGCTAGAAGTTTCTTTAAAGCTTTTAGGCCAACAATCAGATCAAAAATGTTCAAACACAGCTATCCCTGATTTTTTTTTTTTTTTTTTTAAGAGCTCTCTAGTACCTGGAGTTAAAGCAGAAATCCACAAAAATTCTTGCTCAGCAATAAAATAAATTTGAAATTTGTTCTGTTCACAATGCTGAAATCCCTCACTACATCCAGTTGTTCCCCTGATATTCACTGCTGTCAGTACAGGTTAGGTTCTTTAGGAGCTTCCATAACTGAGGCAGAATGAGGACCCACAACACTTCACCTTGATCTTGTTAGGTTTCAGCACCTGAGCTTCTTGGCACTTGAGGCTGAGAAGTTGAGACAGACAATCTTCACTCAGATTTCCAAGGGACAGACTACACTCAGAGATCTGGCCCAAGTGTTTTAAGAAAACAGTTCCCTGCCAGTGCCCAGTGAAACAGTTCCCAATTGGCATGACATGCGGTACCATCACTTTTCTTGCAAATGAGCGGGGCCTCTACTTTTAAATGGTTGTGTGCCTTTTTAGCTGGAGTAGCGGGGAAATTGACCGTCCTTTTTCCTGCTTGAATTTTCTGTGGTTTCATCTTACTTCTTTTTATGTGATAGATATTGTGCAACGTTGGACAATACCTTCTTAGCTATGTCACTGTTCTTGCCAGTTAACATTATTAAGGCTGATGCTAATTTCTTCCCTCCGTCACACATTCCTGCCTTTTTCCAAGGTGATGTGAGGGTGGAGGTTTTCCCCAAGGAACAGAAGCTGGTGCAGTGCAGAGCTGCAGAAACCACCTTAGCACCACACTGGAGCATTTCAGTGGGGAATATTCACATCAAGCAGCTGCTTCACAGTCAACTACATGCCTCTCAGACATCTCCAGAAGAACCAAAAATATACTTGTTGATCAATTCAGCTCCTACTGAGTTTGATAGAATGTTTTCCATTGATTTCTAATGAGATTTGGATGACAAACATTTCTGCACAGAAGGCTTGTTTCTAGCCTGTGGGGAAGAGAAACTAGTATGCAGTTTCTCTATTCCCCCAAATCTTGCCAATAAGTATGTGGCCTGCATAACAAAGGAGACCAGCCGGTCCATAGACATTAATATTGGCTGTCGGCTTCTCAGCCCCATGAGTGTAGCTATTCAGTATTATAACATTCGAAATAATTATACATTTGAAATACTTCTTTTGAAGTTGTAATGACTTTCTTTCATGTACTGTTTCTAATTATTGTACTTCAAGTGATAAATTAAATGTCATTTGAAGCAATTATACCAAATACTCCAAAAAAAAATTATACATAGGTATGTCAATTAATATAATTAAGTCAAAAGTTACATTTCACAGCTGATTCAGCTTTTCCATTACAGTCTTGAAATTGCTCAGGAGTTGAAAGCAACATTTGTACAAATCTGTAGCAAACTTGAACACTAAAGGACTTACTAATTTTTATGCATTTATTAGACAAGTTGGGAAAAACAGGAGTGATCCTACATGAACACAAAGGAATAATATAGAATTCTTTTTCAGAAGCTCTTTTTTTCCCCATTTAACATCAATAATTTTGTTTGTCAAAGCTCTATAAAGGAACTCATTTTTCCCAAGTCTCCACTCTTGCTTCACAGAAAAAGCAAACAAACATATTCTAAGGGGATTTCTATGTTAGTTTTGGTTTCACAATGGATATAATGAAGACATTCAACTGAGGCAACAGCATGATAACTTGCTCCTTTCTAAATAGTCCCTAAAACACTGCTACCCTTTCTTGAACAACTTGATTAGTGAGAATCTGGGGTCAGTAGTCTTCCCTTCCTTACAAAGAAAAACAGGTCATGAAGCCTGATATCTTTGATATGCAATGTTCTCCACTTCTGAACATAGGCAAGGGAGTACATTTTCTTTCCTTATTGCTCTGAGAGTCCTCAGTATACTTCAGTGTGCTTCTCTATCTTGTATTTACAATTCTCAGACTTGCTTTCTTGACTGTCACAGAAACCTCCTGGTCCACCTGGTTAAGCATTTTCTCAGCCTTGCTACATTCTGGTGTTTTGGTTGACATCACTCAGAAGAGTTACATGATCTTTACTGAATGCAAGATCACTCCAGTCTTTAGCACATAACAGTCCACAAACTATTTTTGTACATCTGTGTTAAATGACACTCATAGAGAGCAGCCAGTGCTACCCATGGGATACCTGTATCTGACAAGTGGTGTAAAGATGCACAAGTAAAGTCATGATACCGCACAGAGACGCATAAGATGCCAGCAAGGAAATGCAAGGCAGCAGACAGCCCCCCTCAGTCACTTGAGGAACAATAGTTCAATCATTGGGTATGGCACAGGTCCCCGAAAACAGCACTAGAAGACTTTGCTTCCACAAGTAATTTTCTTCCAGTAATTTTTCTTTTTTACAGAACTGTCAATTAACAAGATAAAGCCAACAACAGTGTCACCAGGTGTAATCATGTGATCCTTTCAAACCTGCCATGATTTCTAAGGTTTTCTTACATTGTAATAATGTATCCATGGTCCAAAAAGGTGATCTACAACTCTGAGGAAAAGTGCTGCATGTTGACAAAGTTAAAGGGAGAGAACACAAGAATTCTTGAAAGGTGCTGAAATTACAGCACAAGAGACAGGTGGTACTCATTTATTTGCAGATCAATTTCCATGTGTTTTGTCTTCTCTCCTTGCTGGTTAGTTTCCATAATCAAAAATAAAAATCATCTAAAAGGAATATTTATTTTGGTCTTGTTTTCATATGAAAACATTTCTCTCTCTTGCTTTTTTAAAGGATGAGTTAACAATGTTTGAACTATGGCTTGTACCCCAATGTGGGATGCAGGTGCTGAGATACCATAATAATGATGGCTGTGGTGTAAATACACTTATGGATAAATACTCACAATGGGGAAACCAGAAACAAAATAAATGTTTCAGAAAACTAGCAGCGCAAGAAGCTGTGAAAGACCAGGGATTAATTACTGTGACATATACTACATTCATTGATAACCAGAGTCCCACATTGCCACAGTGGTGAACAGCTTAAAACATAAATGTAAGCACATTTTAAATGTGCATGTAAAATAAGATTCATCTAGATGTAAAATGAGAGATCTATGCCCTTTTAATTGATGATGAAGAAATCACTTTGAGTTTTCTGGAAAGCTGTCTGTGCCTGCAGTTGATTTTGAACTGTGGAAAGGAGGGAGGACAAAAGACCCTTCTTCAAACAATCTTTTCAGTGAATAATGGTAACACCTAGTGACTCCAATATATGCTGAATAACACTTTTCCAGCTGAGGGACTCACACTGAAAAAAGAGGAATGTGACACCTATGTTTATTTTCTTAAAATGTTAAAAGTAACTAAATGTCAAAAAGATAAAATAGACCCATATTATAATTACAAAAAAAATTAAAACCTTGGAAAAATACCTCTGAAAACACAAAGGTATTGACATGCAAATTAGCACACTTTCATTAACAGGCAACTAGGATAAATATTTTATAATTAGTCTCTTGAGACTAATAGGATGTTCAGCTATCTCTTGGACCCATATTTCTCCTTATGATTTGTCATTGCTACTTAGAATAAAAAAATCCCCAAGAATTCAAACAAAAAAGACCTCAGAAAGCAAGATTCCTAACTAAGAGTGTCACAAAATTAGTTTTTAAAGGTATGTATTCACTAAAAATTGCGCAGCAAGAAAAGGGCAGAATTTTAAAAGATGTTTTGACGTGCCGCTGCCCTTAAACACTTTGCACCAGTCCTGTAAAAGGTTGCTTTACTTCAGTAAGACAATAAGAAAATATTTGGAAGGCACTTTAGGGATTCTGTGGATTTAGGTCCAGATCTTCATTTGGGCTAATAATACCCAAGTGAAGACAAGTAATGAAATCAGTAGCAGAAAAGCACTGGCATTCGTGATACTGAACTCATCACTTGACGGTCTAGAGAGACTTCAGATGCTTCTCTGTTTATGATGAAATGTATTTTTATTACCATGCCGTTGTTTCAGCTCCAACTGAATGGCAAATAATGTGACTAGAATCTATATACATAATTTTTGTGCATTTTTTAATTGACAGTACACTGATTTGGTTGATAGAACCTTGAGAAAATAGCTGATCTCTGATAAAGAATAGCCAGAAAGCTGGGTCATAATGTTGCTGAATAATACACTCAGTTCCTCTAATGGTAGGCACAATACAATTAAATTTAAATAAGTTAAATAGATATATCAGCCTCTCCACTCCATATTTTTTTTCCATAATTTAAGAGTACTAGAACATATTTTAGCATTCACCATCATTTGCATCTCTTTGCCAGCCATTAGAATAAGGCTTCCATTAGCCTGATCCCCTAATATTCAAAGTAGGCAAGGGTTTCTGGGCAATATGATCACATAATAGGAAGTTCTTCACAGATGTGATATCAGAAAGCTTTAGTAAGCCAAGCTGAAGGCAGATGGATCAAGCAACCTAACTCTCTTTCTCTTGCTAGGCAAAACATTTGCATTTAAGTAGTTCTCAGCTGATTTTTATTCACCAGGGCTCTACTACTACACCAAGCTCACTCTACATTGCTCTACCAGGGCAAAAGTAGCCTTATGGTTAGTAAAACTTTGAAGAATAGGATAAAAACATGTTACTCATCACAGAATCATAGAATCATAGAATCATAGAATCATAGAATCATAGAATCATAGAATCATAGAATCATAGAACAGTTCTGGCTGGAAGAGACCTTCAAGATCATCAAGTCCAACCTTAATCCTAGCCATATCAAAAACCACTAAACCATGTCCCTAAGCATAACATCTACCCACCTCTTAAACACCTCCAGGGAAGGTGACTCCACCACCTCCCCGGGCAGGTCATTCCAGTGCCTGACAACCCTTTCTGCAAAGAAATGCTTCCTAATATCCAGCCTGAACCTCCCCTGCTTCAACTTCAGGCCATTTCCTCTTGTTCTGTCACTTG
>WTSP01018969.1:0-28675 GCA_025331215.1 Actenoides lindsayi | reverse complement strand
CTTTTCTCAAGGCTAAACAGCCCCAGATCCTTCAGCCTTTCCTCATAAGAGACATGCTCCAAACCCTTTACTAGCTTGGTAGCTCACCTCTGTACCCTCTCCAGCACCTCAATGTCCTTCTTGTAGAGAGGGTCCCAAAACTGGACACAGTGTTCGAGGTGCAGTCTCACCAAAGCCAAGTGGAGGAATGATCATCTTCCTGCTCCTGCTGACCACACCATTCCTGATCCAGGCCAGGATGCCAGTGGCCTTCTTGGACACCTGGGCACACTGCTGGCTCATGTTCAGGTGGCTGTCAATCAACACCCCCACGTCCTTTTCTGCCTGGCAGCTCTCCAGACACTCCTTCCCAAGCCTGGAGGGCTGCTGGGGGTTGTTGTGGCCCAAGTGCAGGACCCAGCATTTGGCCTTATGAAAGCTCATGAAATTGGCCTTGGCCCAGCCATCCAGCCTATCTGGATCCATTTGTAGAGCTTCCCTACACTCAAGTAGATCGACACTTCCACCCAGCTTGGTGTCATCTGCCAATTTACAAAAGGTGCACTTTGTTCCCTCATCCAAATCATTGATGAAGACATTAAACAGGAGTGGCCTCAGTACTGAGCCATGGGGGACACCACTTGTGACTGGCAGCCAATTGGATTCAGCTCCATTGACCACAACTCTTTGGACTCATCCATCTAACCAGTTTTTGACCCAGGAAAGTGTATGCCCATCCAAGCCAAGAGCAGTCAATTTCTCTAATAGAACACTGTGAGAAATAGTGTCAAATGACTTACTAAAGTCAAGATAGACAACATCCACAGCCTTGCCTTCATCCAACAAGCAGGTCACCCTGTCACAGAAAAAGATCAGGTTTGTTAAACAGGACCTGTCCTTCATAAACCCATGTTGACTGGGACTGATCACCTAGTTATCCTTCATGTGCTGCTTAATAGAACCCAGGATGATCTGCTCCATCAGCTTCCGTGGTATTGAAGTCAAACTGACAGGCCTGTAGTTCCCCGGATCATCCTTCCGTCCCTTCTTATATATGGGTGTTATGCTGTCCTTGATCTCCCCCACTATTTTTGCATCCTAACCAGGTAGGTGTTGTATACATAAGAATAACTAAGTCAAATGTGTGTGAAATAAATTATAATGGTGATTGAGATTAGCTATAACGTCTGGCAACATTTGTCCATCTACAGACAGATTCTTATTCTCATAATGTATACTGGGCATTTTATCAAATCAGAACATTGTTTGTCCTTGCTGAAAACCCAATGGCCTGAGTTTTATGACTTCATCTTTTGTCTGGCTTTAATGATATATGTTAATTATAGATTAGTTTATAACATTTAATTAAACCTAGAAATATTCCTACATGACAGGACATACTTGTCTCTATCTTGGAGATAGGTATCTAAAATGTAGATAGCACAACTGCTCTATGAAATCAGGGCACACAATTATGATTTGCCAATGCATCTTTCATGCCAAATTCAATTCTCAATCACACCTATATGAATGGGGTAAAATATTAAAATATAAATCTCAGGAAAATATTTCATAAATAATACTTTAGTTTTGTAAAACTTCTTATTGGATAAGTCCAGTGCCCCATGCAAAACATTATACTATTACCTAAATAAATTCCTTAATAAGAAGCTTGTCTAGTGTATTTCTTGGAAATGCTCTACAAGTTCATTAGCCATGAAAGGAAAGTTTAGCCTCCTCTCCCTCAGATACCTTATTTATAAAACACATCAAACGTGGCACACATACAGACACCAGTACAAAGTTAAGGTTGGTTAATTAGAGCTTTCTGTCTGCTACATGCTTGAGGTTAAGTGTAAGCATGATGCTAAAATTCTTCCTCCTGGTGTTGCTAGTGTGGTGAACACACACATTTCTTCAAAAAATGATTTGGGATATATTTACCAAATCTTTATGCGACTGATATATCTGCCAAAGTGCAAGAAGATTTTTCCAATGTCCTCACTGCTTTTCTCCAAGTTTAGTATGTAAGTAAATGAGTGATATTTTACCCTAGGTCCATAATTGCCTGGACAATACTATTTTGTAGGGAATTACAATGACTGAGGTAGAAGGAGGGGGATATAATGAAATTCTGATGGACCATTATCTATGGCAGTAGTAATGATTACTTGGACAAAGCACAAGCATTAGTAATAGTAGTCTTTCCCTGTACCTGTTTTAAATGTAAAGTGCCTTTACATACTTATAGTTAACCAAACTGGTTTAATATGAGGAAATTTAATCATAAAAGAGGCAAAAAGGTATGTAAATGTGAAAGTCTTATCTCCTGTCAGCCTTAAACAATAATCTATTATCTGTGTTTCTCTGAAATTCTGATTTATTCCAGTTCTCTGCATCCCAATGGATTTTTCGGATACTGATTTGAATATGACTGCACACAATTAAAACAAATTATTTCCCAAGAGTCTATGAAGCTATTTACCATTTTACCTCAATAGCTAGCTGCCACAATTTACCAGTTCAGAGCCTTGCAATTTTTTCATTTGTTAAATGCATTGAAACAATTATTTTTGTTTCAGTTGTCAGTTGTGAGGCTAATATATACTTCCTTCTTCCTTGATATTGTGCATTTATTCTGTTATGTGTTAAATGGCAACTGCCATTCTATATTAAAATCCTTTTCTTCCTTGTCCTTTAAAGTCTACTTTTCCACACAGACTCAACAACAAGTTTCCAAACAGTCTTCCATGATTATAAAGACAAGCAAGCAAACACTGAGAGTGATTTGAACTAATAGGATATAGGGAAAGTAATGTGAGTATAAAGAAAATAATAAAACAGATATAAGTTCAACACAGGACAACAGTTCATGGACATCTAACCCAAAGCAACTAGACTTTTGCTTCTAAGAGCTTTGAAGTGTGTATCAGCCTTCGGAAAGATGACATGAGACTCAGACCTTTCAAATAATCACCTGATCTGAGCTCAAATGTTAATTATCTCAGAACCATCCTTTCTAAGCTTTCTGTTTACTAGTAAAGGTGGATACCTTTGGAAGTCTTCAAAGGGTAAGTGTCTTTTGTAAAAGCAGTAGAGTTGTTCGTGTTTGAAGGTCTCGAAGTCAAGAAGCCTTGGTATCTCCATGAATCGGTTCAAAGCTCCTATACAATAAGTAGCACAAAGCTCAGAATTTCCCAGCAGGAAACTCTGCCTACTAGGATTCAGACTACTAAATTCTCTAGAGAGTAAACATATATCTTATGATGCTGTAATTTAAACTGTAAGTTCAAAGATTCAGAAGAAGGAAGGGGAAAGGTGAGTCCACCTGCCACAGATGGATGATAGGATATTTAGATAACAATTCTAATCAAATGGAGGAAATATTTAAATTCAGTTTGGAGAGGATTGGGTATAAATATCCATGGACAATGAATAGGTAAATTCCTATAAACACACATGGAGTGGGAAAAGGATGAAGTAGGAAACTACAATAGTCATAACTGAGTCAAGAGGAAGAGTAATGGGGAAAACAAATATGCTAATGCACAAATGTCAGGAGTATGAAAGGTGACAGAAAGAACTACAAGCTTTAGAGCATCTATAAAGTTATGATATACACGACACCAAGAATTGGTGATACTGGAACTGCTACAGGAAAGCATGGCTTGTTTAATAACTATATATAGAATAAATGGGAGGAAATGAGGAAACATGTCATCTAATTAAGATTATAGGTAGTAATCATGAAGTTCAAAAAGATATAAGAAGCAGACTTTCTGTAAACCTCTTTGTAAATAGAAATGGTTAAATGAGGAGGGTTATCAAGGTAAATGTCAACCACGGATTACCTAATCAAAAAACTTTTCTTTTTCAAGCAGCTCTGGAAATCATATTAAGGGTAGTAGCTGGAAGTAATGGGAATCTAAGTCAGCACTGGTCTATAGGGAAGGTAGCATAGAATGAGATAAACCATCCTTCAAACTCTTAGGGAAAAAACAAAACAAAACAAAACCAAAGAAAAAAATACAAAACAACAACAACAAACAAAAACAGAGATAAATTATATTTCAAAGTTGCAATATCTTAACAGCAACACCCTGAAAAATGTGGAGGAAGGTTTTGATACTCCTTATGCAGAAAAAACCAGAGGTGCTGTCCATTAGGGCAAGGAGGACTAGCAACTGTCCTAGTTCATGTTAGGCCGCATTCCCATTTAATATGTGTCTCAAGCTAGGAACAGCCTACATTATTCTTGTGTGTGTATGATTCTCAAATTATACTGAAAACATATTGAATTTCGACTTCTGTTTCTATATAGGTTGCATCTCAAAAGCATTTGTAGATATCAAAGGTAAGTAATGCAACAGATAACAGTCAATCAATAGCCCCATTAAAGTAATTGCTGTGTTAACAGGAAACCTTTTATGGTGTTTTTATACTTTGTATGGCCCCCTTTGAGAAAGGAAGTATATGTATGTATATGCATGTGTGTATATGTATTTTCAGTTCAAGAATTTTGTGCAGGGAAAAGGATGCCTGAAGAATGTGATTATTTCAAATATTTGAGTCTTAACTCTAAAATTATCCTGCCACCTTTATGGTTCACCTCTCAGGGGCACTCATGAGTCTGCAGAGTTTTCCCTCACTGCAAAAGCCTAAGTACAGACTTGTGATGAGATGATTGATTAGTTAGAATAATAAAAAGTGAGGAAAAATAGTTTTGCTGAAATTTATCATGAGAAAAAAAAAATAATTTTATTCTCAGGAAAATTAAGTGTTGGAAGAACAGGAAATTAATAGTATATTATAAAAACCTAATGAACATCAGGACTTGTACGTAGGGCTTCTTAGTAAGGCAATGTGAAAATTAGTGCACTATGTGAGATCAGGCTATTGCTGTACAATGGTCAACTGCACTAAAATACACAGTTACTCTTTGATGATTTAATGTTTTTCCAAGTATCATCTAAAAAGTAGAAACAAATCCAATTAAGGACAAGTGTAAAATGGGGATGTAGAGTTAAAAAAACAGAAAGAAAAGAAGAAACCGAAAAATTGCTGTAAGAGTGAGAGTAAAACTGTACCAGAAAGAGGAAGGGAAAAAAAAAAAAAAAAAAAAAAGAAAGAAGTATTCATCTACCTAGTTCTACGTGGATGATGCAGAGAAAGCTACAGCACTCCACTTCTAATTTGCATCATTTAAAAACAAACAAACAAACACAAAAAAAACAAAAAAACCCAACACTCCCCCCAAAAACCAGAAACTAAAAATCAGAAGCTAAAACTAATCTTAATTAGATAAGTAATGAACTTACTGTCAGCTAAGAAGAGTGCAGTCAAGTGTCTGAAAAGGAAAGGTGTAATCACTGCTTTCCACTCCATGTCTTATGGTAGAATTGTTGACTACAATGTATTCCATCCATGTTAATTTTGAATATAGATAAAACTGAGGCAGATGAGAACAAATGATTGTGTTTTCACAGCACATTACTTCCTCAAAATTGATACCATGGGTTAAAACAAACAAAATTAAGAGATTTTGGATAAGATAGTTATGTTAAACTCAGCAGGCCTTAATGGGTCACTGAAGTGTACTTCAGCAAGGCCAAGGAACTGTCTCTGAGATGTTGACTATTATCTTTCAAGGAGAAGGGAGGGAATGTCCCAGAAGACTGGTGAAAGGCAAGCAATATACCTGTCCTTTAAAAAGCGTTCATGATAGGCCTCAGGAGTTATACACTTTTGAAATTTAAAACCCTTGAAATATTGAAACAGATTGTTGGAAACTATTGGTGAGTCACCTAGAAGGCTGTAAAGTGATTAAGGCAGTTAATGTAGATATAGCAACAGCAGATCATACAAGCAGATAGCTTACTTTTTTTTTTTTTTTTTTTTTTAATGTTAACTGGCCTAACTGATATGATGGGAGGCTGTGGTGGGTTGACACTGGATGGATGCCAGGTGCCCACCAAAGCCACTCTATCACTGTCCTCCCTAGCAGGACAGGGGAGAGAAAATAAGATGGAAGGCTCGTGTGTTGAGATAAGGACACAGAGAGATCATTCAGCAATTATCATTACAGGCAAAATAGACTCAACTTGGGTAAATTAACTTAATTTATTACCAAGCAAAAGTCAGAGTGGGGTAATGAGAAATAAAACTAAATCTTGAAACACCTTCCCTCTATTCCTCCCTTCTTCCTAGGCTCAACTTACTCCCAAATTCTCTACCTCCTCTCCCTGCAGCAGCACAGGGGGATGGGAATGGGTGTTGTGTTCAGTTCACATTGTTTCTGCCACTCCTTCTTCCTCAGAGGGAGGACTCTTCCTGCTCTTCCTGTGCTCCAGTGTGGGATCCCTCCCATGAGAGACAGTCCTCAGTGAACTTCTTCAATATGAGTCCTTCCCATAGCCTGCAGTTCTTCATGAACTGCTCCAGCATGTGTCCCCCACAGGGTCACATGTCCTGCCAGAAAACCTGCTCCAGCACAGGATCCTCTCTATGGGTCTACAGCTCCTGCCAGGAGACTGCTTCAGTGCAGGCTTCCCACAGGGTCACAGCCTCCATTAGGAATCCACCTGCTCTGACATTGGGTCCTCCATGGGCTACAGGTGGATATCTGCTCCACTGTTAATCTCCATGGGCTGCATGGGGACAGCCTGTCTCACCATGACCTTCACCATAGGCTGCAAGAGAATCTCTGCTCTGGTGCCTGCAGCACATCCTCCCCCTCCTTCTTCGCTGACCTTGGCATTGCACAGTTGTTTCTCTTGCATATTCTCCCTCCTCCCTCCTCTGCGTACTGTTTCACAAAAGGTTTTTTTCCCTTCTTCTTAAATATGTTATCACAGAGGCACTACCACTGTCACTGATGCACTCAGCCCTGGCCAGCATTGAGTCTGTCTTGGAGCCAGCTTGCATTGGCTTTATTGGACATGGGGGAAGCTTCTAGCAGCTTCTCGTAGAAGACACCACTGTAACCCCCACTTTGCCACACAAACCCAATACAAAGACACACATGATACATATCTCAATTTAAGAAGGCTTTTAACATGTGCCTTCCCCATAAGCAAGCTTATGAATTATGTTCAACACTTAATCCCTATGAGGTGTATTATACTTGACCATAAAACAGCTTGAGATTGTGTGTGTGTGTGTGATGCAAGGTCAATGGATATTTTATTGTACACCAGTTCTAGTCAATACTGTCAGCTAGATTGTTATCTGACTCTTTTTCTTCTAGAAAAATAGCTTACATACAAAATTCAAGTATGACATCCCTTAAAAAAAAAAAAAGCATCAGATAAAAGGACAAAAATATTCAGAAGACAAAATTTGCAATTACCTCAACAAATAGCAATTTGAAATTTAATTAAGACAAGTACAAAGAATTTGTACTTACAACTCTGTACTGCCAGCAGTGTAGAAGGATCTGAGACTTGCAACATGTCACAGACTAAACTTAAGACAACATAATGTCATGGTAAAAATGGTGAATCTCTTACTTGAATACAGTAAGAGAAATACTGAATGTCAGATATAAGAGTGATGTTCTATTTGATGCAGCCAGTGATGTCAGGGATGTAGTCACTGAAATAGCACATTGAGCAGTGGGCTTTCATAAATGCATGGAAATGCAGCGTAGAGATTTCTGAAAGAATAGTAGCAAACAAAAGCTTAGAAAACATGACACACAAAGTGAGGCTGGTGAGAGAGGGAGCTGACTCTCAAGAGAAGCCTGATGTGCAACATGGCAGGAAAGACTCCAGTCATAAAGGGGGCTGGCAAATGGATAGGGATCTCTCATAGGGGAAAGGTTGAGGAGATATATTCAGCAGAGAAAATGAAGGAAGTATACTGAGGAAAAAACACCTGTTTCTTGGTAATTGAAAGGGAGGACCAGCTAACCAAGTGGGTCTATAAATTCTCCATCACTGGAGACAGACATCTGTTAAAAATTATTTCTGTTTTGTCCTCCTATGTCATCCTGCCTCAATGTGAGAAAATTAACTAGGTGATTTTTTTATCATTATTTTTAGATATATATACCTACATCTAATCAGACATGCATGTGAAGCACACTACACCGCAAGGCCTTCACCACTTCACCTGTGAACCTGGAACAAGGTCTCTGCTGTTCCCATCTCTTTGTGCCTTTGATTCTCTTCCCCTTCCCTTCAGCAGAGGATGGGGAGTTGTTTGTCACCTGCTTTCTGTCCTTGCTTGATGCCTTGGGGTACCCAGTTTGGAAGAAGCCTTTCAGCCTGAATCTCTATGATTCTTGTTACAAGTCTGCTTTGAAACCAAATTAAAAAGAACTGTGCAACCATCTCAATGAATGATTCAGCATGTCCCATAGTACATATTCACCTTTATGTTACTGTGTGTGCTCATGTGGTGAGAACAGTATGCTTTACATAATTTTGCCTCAGAAAAAAGAGTGCTACATATTGAGTTATCAATATTTCCTGCTAGAAGATAGAAGTTTCCTCAGGATGGTTTCTGTTCAATCTATGACCTTCCACAGTCTTCATGATCTTGCATTTCTTTCTATGAAATAATAAAAAAAACCACACTGCCTAATTGAAACTACTGTGTCAAGCACATCCAGTGTCAGTAGTCTGTGAAAGCCTGGATGTCCTTGAGTTACATTTACGGACACCTTGTCTGGTAGCTATTTACATTCCTGCACTAACATGAATAAATGGGCTGTGGCTGCAGACTTGTGATGCTGCTTCTTTTATTTTTTTAATTTATGGTTTATACTTCTGCAGAAGCACTTTTCTTCAGTCTTACTGTCATTAAGGTTTTATATATGTGTGTGCGTATTTGTCCAGCTTTTCCTGCCTTTCTGTTATATCAGTTTATTAATAATTTAGGCTTTTCAAACTGCTTCGTACTGGATAAATCCCTCTCCCTTTATTTGAGGATGATAAATTAAGCTATCTAAAGAATGACTCATTACAAGTATATATCCTGTTGGTGCCACCACCCTCCTACACATAATAATTATTGAAGTTTGCAATGTGACGCACCGTCAGCACTTTCAAAGCAGGGTATCAGTGCTGGCAGTTGCAGTGCCTGAATACCTTACTGGCACTGGTTACCCATGGCAACTAAAAGATCTATTTATGGTGATAATGGCTTGTTGTTCTGTTTGATAGTTTTGCTGTATTCCTTCCTGTTTCAATAGGAGTCTATAGATTTAAAAATTCATTTCAAAAAGCAGAACAGTGAACACAAATTCACTCTTGGTGTTTGTACAAATGTGGAGTAACATGAATACAACATTGTATCATTGCAGATTTTATCACTGTAACAAACACCCCTGAGCCTAAACTAATGAAATTAAATCATTCCACCTTATCTATAACTGTACCCTTTTTTTTTTTGTTTGTTTATTAGTAAGCACTCACCCTGGAGGTTTTGGCAAAGGTAAAGAAGTAGGAGAGCACATCATGATTTCTACTGAGTGCATGTCCATTAGATGCAGATCATCATAATTTCTAATTGTCATTGGTAGCATTTTAAGCAAACTATCACAAAGATAGGGAAGATAATAACTTGATTCTAAGCTATTGATACACTGTATTTAGATATAACACTCAATTTGATTTGTAAGCTAATGAACATTTTCCCTGCTACGAGCCGTTGATAATTGGCAAGTATTTTTAATTGGCAATGCTGAACTGAAAATATTTTGGATTGTTCAGTCAAACTCAGTGTAACCATGATGTCTTTTGGCAGCTTTTTATACCATCGTATGCTTAAGACCAGAATCTCTCCCTCTCCCTCTTTCAGCTGTTAGATATCCAATAATGGAAATGAAAGTAGAAATACCAGAATGGCCTTGCTCTACCACTTTCCATCATTTTTGAAAGATCATGGAGGATGAGAGAGGTTCCTGAAGACTCGGGGAAAGCCAGTCTCACGCCAGTCTTCAAAAAGGGAAAGAAGGAAGACCCTGGAAATTATAGACCAGTCAGTCTTACCTCCATCCCTGGAAAGGTGATGGAGCAGCTCTTTCTGGAGATCATATCTCAGCACATGGAAGAAAAGAAAGTTATCAAGAGTAGCCAGCATGGATTTACCAAAAGGTAGTCATGTCTGACTAATCTCATAGCCTTCTGTGATGGTGTGACTGAATGGGTAGATGCAGGGAGAGCAGTGGATGTTGTCTACCTTGACTTCAGTAAAGTATTTAACACCGTCTCCCATAACATCCTCGTGGATAAGCTCAGGATGTGTGGGTTAGAGGAGAAGATGATGAGATGTGTTGAGAACTGGTTAACAATAGAGCTCAGAGGGTTGTGATCAGTGATGCAGAGTCCAGATGGCGACCTGTAAGTAGTGGTGTTCCCCAGGACTCAGTACTTGGTCCAGTCTTATTCAACTTCTTCATCAATGACCTAGATGAAAGGATAGAGTCTACCTTCAGTAAGTTTACTGTTGATATGAAACTGGGAGGAGTGGCTGATACACCCAAAGGCTGTGCTGCCATCCAGCAAGATCTGGGCAGACTGGAGAGCTGGGCAAAGGCAAATCTAATGAAGTTCAACAAGGATAAGTGTAAAGTCCCACACCTGGGAAGCAATAACACCATGCTTCAGTACAGGTTAGGGGTTGACCTGCTGAAAAGCAGCTCCATGGGGAAGGAGCTTGGAGCCCTGGTGGAAAATAAGTTATCCATGGAACAGCAATTTGCTCTTGTGTCCAGGAAGGCCAATGGTATCCTGGACTGCATAAGAAGATTGTGACCAGCAGGTTGCAGCAGGTTCTCCTCCTCCTCTGCTCTGTCCTAGGGAGACCACATCTGGAGTATTGTGTCCAGTTCTGGTCTCCCCAGTTCAAGAGAGACAGGGAAATACTAGAGAGAGTCCAACGGAGACCTACGAGGATGATGAAGGGACTGGAACATCTCTCTTATGAGGAAAGGCTGAGAGCCCTGGGGCTGTTTAATCTGGAGAAGAGAAGACTGAGAGGCGATCTTACTAATGTTTACAAATATCTGAAGGGTGGGTGTCAAGTAGAAGGGGCCAGGCTCTTTTTAGTGGTGCCCTGTGATAAGACGAGGGGCAGTGGTCACAAACTGGAACACAGGAAGTTCCACCTCAACATGAGGAAAAACTTCTTTACCGTGAGGATGATGGATCACTGGAACAAGCTGTCTAGATAGGTTGTGGAGTCTCCTCCTCTAGAAACTTTGAAAAACTGCCTGGCTATGTTCCTGTGTGGCCTCCCCTGAGTGATCCTGCTCTGGCAGGGAGGTTGGACTAGATGATCTCCTTTCCAACCCCTACCATTCTATGATTCTATGATTCACATTGCTAATAAATAGCAAGACCACAGCAGCTGCGCAGGACACTGACTTTTGGACAGGAACACCATGCTGCCCCTCCATCTCCAGGCAGCTGTGCCAACTGGTACTGACCCCACCTAGGGAAGAGCCCTCAGTCTTTTCTTCTCTGAAAGTACCTTAGAACTGTAAAAGGACATCTTGGTCCCTCCAGCATATTCCGTCTTTTAAAGATTACTACAAGTCTCATTGCAGATCTAAAGCCTCTTTTCTCATGTGAGCTGCAGTCAGCAATTTTAGGCATTATCTGCCCTCGTTTGGTGACTGTTGTCACCTGAACGCTTGCTGATCCAGCCTGACATTTTTTTCTGGTTCCTGTTCAAGAACACATTCAATCTATTCATCAGCCATCCATTTATTTTGGGAATCAAATGGGAGTCAGTTAAAAACTTTGCTGTATCTTTTGGGTATCCTGATTTGAATATAAGATTCATTTTGCCAGTTGAGGGTCTTAGAGTCTAGGGAGAAACTTTTAAAGATTTTCTTGTCCATTTTATTTACAATATCTCCTTTGAAACAAAGGTATAAATCCTGATGTCCTTAAGCTGTTGTGTTTTAGTGAAGAAAATGGGACTTAGTCCAACTACAATCTAAATAAGGTACTCAAAATTTTGCCTTATGGCATGCAAGCTACTTTCAGTGGGTTGTGGTTAGGATTGTGGGCTGTGATTAGAGTTTATTATTTTCTAGCTAAGATCACCAAGCTTTCCCGTAGTCCAAACATCCACAGTCCTAAGGAATTTAATTCATCTTTTCATAAGACAGTAATGTAAAATTCAGCAAGCCTACCTACTATAATCGCTGAAATAGAAAGTCTGCTCAACATAATCTTTAATTGGGTGTCCCAGAGAAACCAGCTATTCTCAGGGAGATAGGAAATAAATAAATAATCTTCAAGATGTTTGGGTAAAACACTTTGTGATGGAAGTTCATGGATTTTTTTTTTTTTTTTGTGAGAAAGGGAAAAGAAGATTTAGGCCACTGTATAACTATATTCATGCAATTTCAAGATTAGCCTCTCCCCACACATATAATCACCATCTTTCACTGAAAACCTTTTTGTAAGAATTTAATTTTTTAGTTTTGTAAGAAACTTGAAGATCTGTTCCTCTCTCAATTGTTTCTGTTTCCACTTTAATAAGTAAAATATAAGAAGTCCAGCCTTAGATGTATAGAATCCTGTGCTATCACTTATGTCAGGACAAAACTCACAGAAAATACCATTATTCTGATTTAGTACCATTTTACACCAATCTTCTCTCTTTGTTCTAGCATGATCAATAGCCTGAAGTGTATGAGAAAAGCTTTATTATAGTAGGCTCTATTCTACCCATTTTGAACCCAGTGCAATGGTAATTTGATTATGCTGAGGCTGAGATCAATCTAAACTCTGCTGGAGAACACAGATCATCAATTTTGATTTCACTGACCAAGCATCTTCTCTACTGGGAAGCTTTATGAATGATGGACCACATCAATGAACACTTACTCTGAGAATTGCTCCATATGTTGTAGCACAGGGATGATTCACTTCATTCATTCAAGGACTGCTTGAGTGAAGGGAAGGAATAGTGTTTGGTTATATATCAGAAACATTTTGTATATTGTATTTTCCAGGCTCACAGGTGTGGAATTCCTGTGTACTGGGTATCCCAACGAAACAAAATGTGATCACTAATACCCAAATCATTAGAAGAAACTAGTGGCACAGTTCAGACATAGGGGACCGTGGATTTCAGTGTCATAAGTTGTGATTCATATGACCCAGTCCTTTCTGTTGTTTTTTGCCAGCTTCACTTCTGTCCCTGGGAAAGTCATGGAAAGCTGGAAAGCAGCTTTGCAAGAAAAGACCTGGGTGTCCTGGTCATCAGCAAGCCCAGTAGGAGTCAGCAAGGTGACCCTGCAGCAAAGAAAGCCATCTTACATGCTGTACTGCATCAGTGTAGACAAAAGTGTAGCCAGCAGCTCCAGGGCAATGATCCCGCCCCTCTATTTAGAACTTGTGAGACCACATTTAGATATTTTGTCCTGTTTACAGCTCCTCAGAAAATGAAAAATATTGCCCTACCATAGCAAGTCCAGTGAAAGACCACCAAGCTGGAACATATAGAGTATAAGGAACAGCTGAGGAAACTTGGTTTACTTGGTCTTAAGAGAGATGGTCAAGGGGCATCCCTTTGCTGTCTGCGACTATCTATTAGGAGCATGTAAAAAAGACAGATCCAGAGGTGCAGACTGGAAGGAGAAAATGCAGCAGTAACCATCTGGAACACAGGAAAATACAAGCTTATTGAGGGGAAAAATAGGATAAGAGTAGTCAAATATTGGAGCTGGCTTCCCAGAGAGGTTGTGGGAATTGCACCCTTGGAGATACTCAAACCCTGATGATACAAGGTCCTGAGCATACTGCTGTACTGGACTTGGTGTGAGCAGGAGGTGAAACTGGGGGTGCTTCCAGGGTCCCTTCCTTTCTACCTGCATGATGCTGAGATTGACACGTCATTTTGTTTTGTTGCAATGATGATTTGTTGCTTTTTCCTCACAAAAAATTATTACAACTCAGAGCGTTTTACAAGGCTGTGTAACACTGTCTCCCACAGGGACTACATTATACTTTCGATCCTTACATCAATTTCCAAATCTTAGTCTACATCTGCACTAGGTAACTGAGCAGTGGCAGGCCATGCTCTGTCTCCATGTCGAGCTGCCACATTCAGTCCCCATCCACTCTAAGTGCTCTTAGCTTCCAGAATTGGCTGATAACACCCACACTTTCCTTTGGCAGCTTTTGGTGTGTGCTGGCTCCTGCGTCATGCCTGGGAGTTGTTTGGCTGAGTGCAAACTGGCTTGGGCCAAAACTGTGCAAGGGACTTAATAATACAGGCAGCCACATCCCAGCTACTGTACCATAAACAACATCAGTTTTTAAGGACTTGAATTCTCTATGTTGGTGTACAAAGGAGGATAAGCTGTCCATTTTACTGCTTGAAAGAGAGAGACATCTACTGTAAACAATGATCAGTAAAAAAACAAGTTCACTCATCACACAAAACTGATACAGACATCCCAAGTAACTGGTTGTGTGTGTGGTCTTGTTTTTTCAAGCAAACAGGCATGTGTTGGTAAGAGAGTCTCTGTAAATATTGTCCTTTCAGATTTTTTCTTTATCTTGTTCTCCCTTGCTGATTTATTCTACGTATAGAACATTGCTTGTATTAGGAACACATTCAAATTATGTGATTATTCAGGTTGCTCAAAATACACAGAAACTGACCTATCGGGAGACATCTATAGACTCAATGAGATGTACAAAAGGATATTTCAATGTTTCTCATTCATACAGCTGACACTGTGTTGTGCAGAAGTGAAATCTAGAGGAAAAAATATGGAAAATTATGTTACTGAGACATCATTATATTTCCATATTACTGGTAAAACTGACAGGGGGATGGTAAGGAAGGAAATATAGCAAAGCTCATCATGTTTTGGGAGACATTATTAAATTAAGCTGCAACTTGAGCAATAATTAATTAATGCAATGCGGAAGATATAGGGTGGAGATCTAAAAACAACTCAGCATCAGCCTGACTTTGTTCTGATTGAAGTCAAATTGACTTGTTCCCAGTGACGTCAATGGGAGCAGAGCTAGATCAGTACCAAGTATTTCTGACAACCTAATCTTAATATGCATAGGCCCAGATTCTCAAGAATCATTTGTGGTTTCAGGTGTCCAACATAAAGCACCATAATAAGATCCTCCTTCTGATACAGGTGTTCAGCATTAAGATTACCTGATCCAGTAGAAGTCTGGTAACCAAAAATCACAAACCAAATTTGAACAGTTAAACCTTAGGAAATTATTTATTGTGGTGTCTCCCAGCATCTGTGATAAACTGAAATTATATTTGCACTTAGTGCAAGGAATTGAAGTGCTTTGATTTTGAATAGCCTTCAACAATGTATTTTGTTTTGATTCTTTCATAGCTCTCATGGAAAATTACAATTTCTGCAGAAATTGCTTTTTTCTTTTGAAGTGATTTTTCTCTAGCAAAATTCCAAAGCAGCTCTACTAATTAGACATGCTCAATCACACCAAGGAATATCAACATGTATTACAAGTGCCCTTGAAGTCAACATGGAGAGTAAGTTATTTTTAAAGCAAATATATGTTTTGTCCCTTTCACTGCAGTGACATTCATTATATACTGGGTAGTCACCAGCTTCAGGTGTTCTCATTTGGCATCTGTGCTCTAGTGCAGGGTCCCACTGACTTCTCCTGGCAGCCACAGGAATGGAGATACAAATGAAACAAAGTATGCTGCACAACACTTCACAGGGGCTTTGAAAAAAGCCATACACACCAGCATTTACATCTCTTCACAAGGTACAGAAAACCCTCCTTTTTAGTCCATTTCCAAACTTCTAATTCAACAGAAGATCCATCCAAAACTTGAATCTTCAAGCCATAACAGCGAAACAACTGTCATTTTAAGCAGTTGATGCCCACTCAATATCATCCTTTCACATGTGGGGAAGATTCCATTGCTCTTCTGCCAATCCAGCAATCAAACATAGAAGCTTTTGTCCCATCTACTGAATTTGTTACCCTTACTGTTAGCTTTCAACTTTGTTCTCACTTGGATAAGAAAACAAGCTACTGATGTGACAACGCATGTCCTAACCCAAGACACTTCTAACTGCAAGTCTCACAGAATGTATTATAGGTGCAAGATGATAAAGATAGTCTCTGGATATTTTTGTGGCTCTTACAGGGTCCCGCAAAAAAGGTTTTTGATCTTTTCAAAAAGCAGCTTTATCTACAAAGCATGTAGCAGCTCAAACAGCAGAGGGTGCTTTGTAAGCGAATACGAAAGACTTTATCTAAAATTATTGCTGTAGATGGATCCTCAGCTGTGTGGATACTTTACTACCAGCTCTATTCATGAAGTGGCAGATTCAATGGCTCACTGCTTATTACAATTGTTTCAGATCCACAATAAATCTTCTCTGAAAATCATCCCCAAAATTTGACATACAGGGGATAAAATTCTACATATAGTTGATAGCTCCATATTTTTAAATAAGGTGGACAGTATGCTATGAAATAATGCATTATTCATAGATTCATACCATTTCAAAAGCTTAATGAAGAATTTGATTAATAGTACAGGCACATGTCTCACATGTTTATACCCTGGTATACATACAGATGTAATGTATAACATCAGATACTTCTAATATCCTCTTGTGTTTTATGCTTTTTAAGCACTTGTGCAGAGCAGTTGAGTCAAATTGCAAACAAAGCCAAGCACACCAAATAGTTATTATTCTGCAAAGATGGTGGGTTGTTCACCCTTCACAAGAACTACATTACTCCACCTTTGTGCTGATTTGGAACAGTTTGAGGAAAAAAAGCTTACATGGCCAGAGCTGCATATTATGAATGAGCTGTGATCATGGAATACCATCTAAAGTATAAAAATGAATCTTCACACAAGATGAAAAAAGCTGGTCTACTCTGCACATCACAAAACTATTTCAACTTATTGTCAATCTTCTGCCATCTAAGACATTCAACTACTCTAGGTAAAAAGAGAACAGACTTGTTCCTAGGAAGTTGTAAGCTTTTGAAGCAGTTGTGCAGGTATTTTGTGATCCACTACATATGCTAAAAAGTGCTATATGCAGCTGAACTAAAGCTACGGGTTTTCCACAGGAACATGGGGACTGATATTATCTCAAGTGTCACAAATGCACTGACCTATGTAAGGAATAAATCATAGTTTTGAGGAAGCTTTTTTAAGAGATGGAGGGTTTTGGAATTCAAGCTTGCACCACCTTCCAATATTTGCTGCTGCTCATTCTTCTGTCTCCATAGTTCTTTCATACATAGTTGACTGGGCGGGGTTTTTTATAAATCTCCTTTGAGTTAATTTGCATGTTTACCTTTTTTTCTTTCTTTAATTGATTCATTTTCCCCTTTAACATTGCCATAGACTGTTACCACTTAATTTCTCTTCCAACAAGGGAAAGGGAGATTCAGCACTAAGCAATGAAAATGGCAGCATTTTCAGGCATGGAGGCAAAGAGGTGGGAAATGAAGGACAGGGTGAGGGAATCATTAGATCTTCGGTGCTAACATTTGTTATAACTTTGTAAGTACAGTTTTTAAACTATGATGACTTTTACCAGCTGAGGATATCATCCAGAAAGCTTTGGATGGAAAGGTGGAAGAAGCTAGGTTTTGGGCCCACCCATTTCACCTTATAGTGACAGAAGTGACAGATGATGTGTTGAATAAAGAGCTTGAATGGAAGGAAAACCAGAAGAGGTCAAAGACATGGAGAAGCCTGTTTGAATCACATGAATAAGAAAGACTGGAAGAGGAAGGAAGTACTATCTGTCACAGTCCTTAGAAGACAACAACAGGCAGATTCACTCAGGATGTCACTGGGGAAAACCAGTTACTGAGGTAGGAAGAGCACCATAGAGTATGGAGAAATCCCAGGACATGAGTTCTCTCACATCCAAACTTTTTAAACTGAAGACTTCACTCATAGTTTCATATTTTGATTTTTCTTACATTTCTGTTTGCAAGATCCATTTCTGCAATTTAATTTCCCTTGAGGTGCAGCTTCCATCTACACATGTCATGACCACATCATGACCCCTTAGTTCGAGGACAAGACCAGGGCTAGAGAGGATCATGTTTGACTTTCATCAGGAATACATCCTCAGCACAACAGGTCTGAATTCTTAGCTGTATTGTGGCTTTTTTAAAAGTGATAATAAATGTTTTCAAGTACCTAACTTAAGTTATTCCATTGGATACTTCTCTCCATGAATAAAACTGCTGTACTTTTGTAGTCTGAAGCTGCCATTTTATCCCCAGTCATCTATTTCCAGAAATCTCTTCTGTATTAGGTCCTCATAAGACACAATGAAGCAATTTATTTTTATTTTTTTTTTAATAAGGGAAGCAAGATATGTAAATCTTCCATTGTAGATAACTTTCATGTATGAAAAGAAAAAAAAAAAAAAGGAAAAAAAATAAAATTACAGCTTTTCCCAACTCTTTCTAGTTAAACATAAGCACTGATTGCAGTGTTGCACCAATAATGTTTCCTTGTTATTGTTGTTTTCTGGTGATGAGGCATCTTTTGCATTGGATGTCAGAGGACATTAGTTATGAGAAAGGAGAACAGTAGATAGTGGTTGTTGTTCAAACAGAAAGCGAAGGCAATATATATGTTTGTCCTGTTGTAGACAGGGCTAAAAGGTGATAAACAGCACATCTACACTAAAGATAAACACTGAGTACAAAACCTCAGGTAATTTTCAAATGGAGAGAACACTCCAGGCTCAAATGAGAAGGAGGATCCAACACTGAACCTATACTGTGGTGGTGGAACTGTGGTGGACATCAACAGACAAAGATACAGTAACTAAAAAGACAACATTGAAATAAAGGGTATACTAGAGCTTCAACAGATACTGGGATTAAGGAGAAGGAAAAGCAAGGAAAAGAAGAGTTAGTGAGATGAGTGATGACATAGAAGGTAAAGGGAGGGGGGAAGCAGTGGGACACAAATGCAGAGGAAAAAGCTTGTTATGTCAGGAGTCACCAGATGGCATTGTTACACATAATCTTAAAGGTTATTTTCCTTGGCATGTAAGTAAGTTTTTGTTTCAGGGAAAAAAAATGAAATAGTGTTTTAACTGCTATAACTGTCTACAGAAGGAATAATAACAAGCAATGGAGTTAGAGACAATGATGGAGATGGAAACTCTGGAGGAACTAGACAGGAAGGTTTGATTTTAAAGTTAAAAAAAAATATTAAAAAAAATTACTAGCTGTTCAAGGATGACTTTGTTGATCCATGACTGGTGTATATGCAGAAGAACTGAGCTAGAACTAGAAGCAAATGCTTTTTTTTTTTGCCTTTTTTTTTTTTTTTTTTTCTCTTTGATAGTCAATCTATAAGGTAGTTCCTATTCTTCAGTAGAAATGCAATCTGATGACATCAGGAAGGATGTAAGGTCTGAAGACAAGAATCAAGTACATGGAGGAGAAGAGTATGAAGTGGAAAAATAGCAACATTGGAAAAGAACAGAGAAAACATTAGATACAATCAATGGGTAGTGAAGCATATGTGCAAGTCAAGGCAGTCAATAGAACAGAAAATACAGAACAATTAAAATGGATGAAAATACCATGTAGAAGTGATATGAAGCCAAAATAACATAGGTACAACATTAGAGTGTTGTTTTGGTCTGTTCTGAAAGTACTAGTGTATTTAAATCATAAAAACTGCACTAGAAATGAGGACTTGGAAAGAAGAGCATTGCTGGAGGTGGGAAAGACTTCGGAGTAGAGTGTGAAGAGAGCATCTGCAACAAACACTACTTGCATTGCTGCTGAATGGCAGAATTTTGCTTTTATAACGCAAAACAAAACTATTCCATTTAATACCATTTCACTCTGGTTTTCAAGCCTGTTCCACGGTTTTTTGCTTCACCAGTTCTTGTGTATAGTCCAGTGATAGATTTGAATTCTCTAAGAGAAAACAAAACAAAACAACAAATGGATTTTAAAACATTGCCCTCTTGCCAGAGAGTAAAAGCCCTAATGAAGAAGCCCAAGAGACGATCTCTGAGGCAAGCTGCTTAGTATTCAGAAGGAAGCTGGGGACAGAAGATGTAAACAAATGTATTCCCACCCTTCTCCAGACTGAACATTCACTGTGTGTTCATTCCAGATTTCCCTCCTTCCTGTGGCCTGACCTTTATGATAACACAGATGACAAAACAAAAGCCTAAGAGTTCTTCACAGTTTTGACTTCTCATGGAGCTTCCCAGAGAAGTTCACCTCTCATAGTGTAAGGCTCTCTAGCAAAGAGTATGCTTCAAGTACCTGTATGTTCTGCTACAATAAAAGTAAATTACAGTTCATTACATAGAACAGCAAAAATCCTAGTTAAATCTTGGACCCACTGAAATCAGACCTCTGCACTCCTTCACACTCAATGGACAACCTCTGCTCTGAGTTCAAGCTTCAGCACAGTTGTCCAAGGTGTCTACAGCCCTGCAGGCTGCCCTTTCCTTACAGCAAAACTGGGAACCCAAAGGCTGATTGCTAGCAGGGCAAGCTAAGCTAAGCTCTACAGCTAACTGGGTAGCAGCTTTCGAGTGTGACATCCTGGAGCAGACTGTGCACTATGTGTACAGCTGCCTCCACAGGCTGTGGAGACAGCCCTGAGTTCCCTCTATGGTTTCCCACTAAGGCCTAACTGATAGGGATCATTCAGCCCACTAAGGTTCAAGCCACTCTTAATGCTTTTAACCTACAAACCCCACACAGAAGGAAAGAAAAAAAAAATAGTAAGTAGTTGAAAATAGGGTAAAATAATAGTAAGAAAGCATAAGTCTTAGAGAGTTCACAGTGTCAGAGTTGGAGGTGTTGAGCCTTTGGAAGACAAAACCAAGCTTGGACAGGAGAAAAGGACCATGCAGACTGCCCATGACAGGATGGGCTGTTCTCAGGTGAGTTGGGCTACTTTCACCGTGGCCCCACACTGCTCTCCTTCACAATTTCTCCTGTTAAAAGGCTCTTCTGTGCTCAGATAGATCTTATAACCACCTCCATATATTTTTTCTGACCTCAGTTCTATCCCTTGCACTTACTGTATATTGAACTTTTGAGGGACATACTTAACCTTTAGAAAATCCAGGACCCAAACCAAACTAATCTTAAGTGGTTTCAAGGTGCTCTTTTTGGCTGCTCAGCTGTGCCTAGCCCTCCTTCCCACTCTAATCTGGAAGTCCTTCTAGAACTCCCTGCTCTTAGGAGGGCCATCTATTTAAATAGCATTAGCTATTTCCAGCTAATCAGGGCCTGCTCTACTTAAAAACATATTACACCTGCTGGTATTTAAAGTAACTTTAAAAAAGGAAAAAAAGCACTAATACATACTTCTGCCCATTTGTTCTCACCTCCACATGGACTCGACCATTCCGCATCTCTTTCTGACATAACAAGAAGTTATATCCTTAGGACACAAGACTAAAAGGAACTGGATCATATTTGGAGGCTCTCTTTTAAAGGAAAACACTTTTAACACTGTAATGAAATTGGTCAGTCAGCAAGATCTGTGAGCAGCAGTTTATATTTCTGTAATAGTACTTTCCTAGGTCCGGATTCCATCTTTTCATATTTTTGTTCTGTTTGGTTTAGCTGATCCCAGTTACATAACTGTTCTCTGTAGTCCGTAAACTTAAAGGTCAGTATAACATAACATCAAAATCAGGACTGTATCATGTGAAGGGGCAACAAAACAAACTAATGTGTTTTGAGCTGGTGAGCCCATGTGATGTAGCTGACTAGTTCCTCATCACTTTCTATGTGTAATTGTCCTGTGACTTGAATCTCACTGATACAAGCCAGAAGAGAAGCTTCTCCTCCATTGCTCAGAATTAATGCTTTGAGATGTCATTTGTTCCCAAGAGGGAATGTTTTCCAGATTACTGGAAACTGGGGAAACAGGGTACGTAAAAAAAAATACAAGAGAACAAACAAGGAACAATGGTTGCTAGGAAATTCAACAGAATCAACAGGCATGGTCTTGCTCTTTCAACCCTCAAAAATGTATTTGAATGAAGTACTGGATCACTTCCAAGCTAAAGCAATAGTAACAAGGTAGCACAAGTATACACCTCTTATATATTGTAGAGACCACTTCCTCTGAATAAAAATGAAAAAAGGCAACTATATCTTTAAAGAAGTAGAACAATGTAAAGTCAGTGAAGAAGCTCCCATGTGGCACAAGAAATTCTCAAATCCTCCAGGCAAATGATACAAATGCAAAAAGAATATTTTCAAACAATAATCTCTGTATGAATTTAAGAATCTTCACCTGAAGGGAAAAGTATTAGGATATGGATGATTTCCCAGTTCTTCGAATGGATCAATCTCCTATCATTTGCATTTTCACACAGGAAAATACACATTGGCTTATGAAGGGGAGATATCCATTGTTTTAAGTAGCATGTTGCTACTTCTGCTGTTCAATTCTACTCATCTGCAAATTTAGTATCAGTTCTCCTGAATTTTGTCACATGCCTTTCTGACTTCTTAGAGTTCAATGGAATTTGTCTATGTGTTTGAAAGTTTTTCAGTATTGAGAAATAAAGCAGATTAGAGAGGATACATTTCTTTCTATGAGTTTTACAGCTTTAAATATATTAGTAACAACTAATTTGTATGCTTTTGAAATTTTAGAGGTGGCCGTGAGCAAACATGAGCACAGGAAGATGAGACTTAAGGGACATATGGAGAACAGATCTTAAGCAGACAGAACTCTAAAGATAAACTCAATCACCATCACTGCTACTCATTTACTTTTCTTTTGGTAAAAATACCAGAACCATTTTTGCACATGCAAATCACCACTCACCTTCCATCATAGACACAACACTGTCATGTTATGCTTTCCAAATCATTGCTGCTAATCTAGTTTAAGATCACACTTACTGTCTTTCATGAATAGAAAAGTTTGTCTGTGACTTTGTCCACAGAAGGTCACATTTCAAAACAACTCAATTTTGCATGTATTAAGGACAAGTTCATAGCAAATGAAATCTTATTTTAACCTCTTAAATGAGGGGACAGAATTATGGCTCTTCCACAATGGGGATAGAGTTATGATTGACTATGATTTCCAAGTGCTTGACTTAAAACTGAGAAAAATCATCTGGTGGTAGGTCTTATTTTGTTATTTGTTTTGGTATGCAATGTAATATTTGCTTAGGCTAATGATTTGAAAATGTATAATGCATTGTCTGTCTGTGAAATTTTTAATGAATCCGCCCCAGATCATAGCTCTTGTTTTTGTTCTCTCTTATCAGGCAAGAGATGGAGTCCATGAAGGGAGATGATGACAATAAGCTTTCTAGAACATACCAAGCTGGGTGATTCAGCACAGTGTCTCCACACACTGTAATTAAAAGGCAGGCAGACACACATTTTCAGTAATGTGAGGGAAAGTGTCTTCTAATTGCTGGGGTTTTTTCCAATTGAAATACACTTGTTTAACCTATAGTGCAATCCATCCCTTCCTACCATTATGTGTCATCAGTGAATCTGAAGATTTATTCAAACTCTGTGCTCTACTCCCCAATTCATTTAATACAGGGAATCTTTAAAGCGTGTGTTAGCATCCTGCAGAATTGTCTCAGACAGTCTACACAGACATTTCCAATATCTCTACTAGAAATTCAGAAGGGATGGACAAATCAATTTAAAATCAGGCCTGAGAGTGTTTAATGATTATAGATGAGAATCATGCTATCATCAAGTCCTATGTGGAGTATATGCATCTATTTACACCTCTCTATGTAGGCGGAGTGGTTTGTTCTCACATACTCTTGCAAAGATACATTTACATACAGAGCCTACTTACAGTCCATATCAACTCTGAAGCATTTGGCACCATGTTGCATTATATTTAATGTTAACACTTATGTTAGGGAAGGATATACCAGGAATACAGAACAGTAGTGTAAGAACATTGCTTGCTTTCAGTTTCTCTCCCTTTCCAGCTTGCTCTCACCATATTATTCTGTGCAATATGACACTAATTTATATTAAATTTTAACTTTTCTTTTTATAGAGAATAATTAAGTCTTTTTTTCTCCATTGCTTTTATTTTGCTGATTCCCAATGATTCAGCTACTGTTTAGTCCTGGGAAGATGTCATTACTGTGTGAAGTTGTTTTATGGGTTTGGGTTGTTTTTTTGGTGTGGGGTTTTTTTTTTTTCCTTTTGTTGTTGTTGGGTTTTTTTGTTTTGGTTTGGTTTTGGTTTGGTTTTATTATTTTATTTTATTCTCTAGTATTTGTACACATGAATACATTTAGGTTTGGACTTGGTCTAGTGTTCCAGAGTTACATGTTTCATTACCTTTGCCAAAGCAATTATGTTGGCTAAATTAATTGAAGAACTATTGTACTGCTGCTGATTCCAAGGATTTTGAATTTTCAGCCACTTTTCAGCAAAGGCCCGAGAAAAAGTTTAGCGATTAGGACTTGAAATTAAATCAGAAAAGGACAATCAGCACAAAAAAAAAAAATCAGTTTAGTGATTTTTTTTTTCTGCCAAGTATAAAATGAATGTTCCTTTTAAACAAAGGGATTCTTTCAGCTGTAACTTAAAACATGTATAATAACCATACATAGTCAAAAAAAAGAAAAGGGTGAAGAGTCACCCAAGGAAGAGAGTTCAGTACTGGCATTTTGACCTGCATTGATAGTACTTAGGTTTCAACAATAGCCTAAGAGATGCTCCGGTTTTTGGGTTTGTTTTTTTTTTTCTGAGTACTTCATTTTAAAGATTATTTTACTGAGGAAATCATGATTGAGTTTAAAGTTTTAGTCAACATTACTTCCATTATTAATTTATTAATTTTTTTTTGTATGATCAGTGTTGACTGAATAAAGCTTTAGGTTGTAGAGGGGCTTGCAGAGAAGAAAATTTTGGTGCAGCTTATTTTGTTCCTAACTAATGAGGGGGTGAGGGAGCTCATCTGTATCAGTCCACTTAGTGATGCTGAGGTCCAGGCTTTTACTGAAGAAGTGAAAAAGCCCCAGGCTGTGAAGCTATAACAGGTAGATCAGGTGTACAGATCTCTGCTTGGTTTCTGGTGCCCACTTGGTTTACAGTCAGCAATAAGTATTAAAGATCGTTCTGGCAGGTCACACAAGTAGCCTTGGGCTATATCTACAGTGGGGATTTGTTCTTTTTGCTCTCGTTGGTAACCATCCCATGGAGCTGCTGCACCAACACTGTCCTCAGGCTCAACAGATGAGGCTGGAGCAGGAACAAAGGTAGCTCACACTGGCTGCAGACAGAAAGAGCAATGATTGTCTATTTTGGGTCTGTCTGGTTCTATGTGCCTACAGATGCAGAGGCAAATGACAACCCTTCCCCCATACAGAGACAAAGACACAAACTGTCTCTCTTCCTGTTGACATAGATTTACTTCTTGATTCACAATTTTCCTGGCAATTCTTCTGCACACCTCTGAAACGCTGAAGAGTACCTAATTCTGAAAGCAGGCTTGGTCCTGCTCCTAATGAAATAATTAGAAATGTTGCCACTAACATTGATAGGTGCAGGACCAGGCCTGTAGCTCACACGCATCATGTTTCCTGAAATATTAGCTAGACCATGAGTTACAGAATGCCACACAGCATCCCTGCCAATCCCTCCAGGAGCTGTTTATGTGGAAAAGAAATCACCTGGCATTCCTGATCTGCTTTGGCTTACCAGTTGTTAAGGGACTTCACAGACTTTAATTGAATGAAGTCTATAAATAATTATCCTTTCTTGCACTTGGAATTAAAAAGGTGACTTGGAAAGGATTTTGCTTTTGTTTTGAAATTATACTTGCCTTCTTCCTGGCTTCTTTAAGAACATCATAGGGAAAAGTTTGAAATTTTTATTGTGTTTTTAGATCATATTTGACAGCTCTTGGCCTTCTTTTATGTACAGGGAATAATATCCTGACTGTCTCACAGAATGAGCATCAGCTCCCAAAATTCAACAGCTAAAGGCTCAACATACCCACTGACTTCCTTCCTCCAAAGTACTTCTGAAATAAAATAGGTATGAACAAGGGCACCAAAAGGTGAGGATGCAAGAAATCTGTCTTCTACCCTTTCCATTCCTAAATGTGTTTGAAAGCACACAACCATTAAACAATCTTTTCTTTTACCCTGTGTGAGCAAGTTAGGTTGAGTAAACATGTCTGTGCAGTGATAATACAAAGAGCACCATGTATCATTTCATCCCAAGGGAAGGAGCATCTGGTGCACCACAGATTTGTCAGGAATTAGGTTGGGAGTCACAATAATATGATTTTTAATTTTGTTTGATGTAAAACTGTGTTTTATAATGAGTGTAATAGAAAGGCACCACTGAGACACAGAGATTAGCTGTAGAGAAAAAAAACAATAGTATACATGGCTCTGATATATTTCTATTTGAATTAGATAGTGGCACTTTAATAGCTCAGAGAGCTACATATAAAATCTCAGCAATCACAATGTCCAGCACTAGAACTTCTTGTAAAGCACTGTTGAAGTCAGACAGAAGCAAACTCTGAGCAATTTAGAAGTGCAATAAAGGATTCAGTATGTAATAAATAATGAGAAACATGGACCATATTGAGCAGCTACAGCTACCATTAATGCCAAGCATTTGAGTAGAAAGGAGCATTTGATAATGAAAATGAAGTGTTCAATAGAAGACATTTAATGAAAGAATGTATATTCTTTAATTAGAGAGAGTGGAAGAGAGTCAGGGCAAATTTAGACTTTCCTTTTTTGTGATGTTTTTGAATCCTGGCTCATGAACACAGGCAGAATGATCATGGAGCCCTTCCGTCTGTGGAACATAAACAGGGATTTATCACCCTAGAGGAACTGCCACTGTAGAAATGCCTGTTTCAACATTTTTTAAAGCTGAACATATTTGGCAGTGGAGTAAAGCATTAGGAATTCTTTAAAACCCATCTTTTGATCCAAACTTGTATTGTAAATAACACAGCAGCAGCTGCAAAGGATTCTCAGATTCCACCATTAACTTGGTAGGCAGAGACTTTTCTTCCTCTAAGTACATTTAAAACTTGCTGAGATGATTCCACAAAGCTTATATACATCTGTAAGAGCAAATAAAAGTAAAATATAAGCTTTTTATTCTTATTATTTTAGTGGATCTGCCTCTACATTTATTACACTAGCAAATCCTTCTTATATAATAGATGTTTTACAAGAATTGGAGTTATAGAATCAGGGCTAAGTGTACACTGAATGGTTCCTTTCTGCTGACAGTCAAGTTACATGCCATCAGTATTCCATGGAAAAAAAAGAAAGAGTGAAATTGAAGTTTTACACGTTTTACAGAGAGGAGAAATCAGATGGTCTGCTTGAGAAAAAGGATGAGACTTATTTGGAAAAACTGCTTTAGACTGCCTAAGAGAAAAAGATCCAGACATTTAACTTAGGCAGAAAACCTAAGACTGTACTCCATGAGGTATGGACCTGTGATCAGTTCAGCTGTCGCCAGTTCTGTTGCTATCCATGCTCAGCCACATCTCTTTCTTCTAGTGTTAAGAAACTCAATACATGGTTCATGACTCAGCCTTCAAAGATACACAACATAGACAAACTCTTTGCTATCTCCCAAGGGATTGCTCTCTCCTTCTAGCAAAGTCAGAGCCTTCACTTTTCCTCAGCAGCTTAGTTTTCAACAACCAGAGTTCCTTTGCTCACAAAAAGGAATTAAAACCTATACCATGGCTTACTAGGACAGGACACTCACCACCCAACTGTAGACTGCAGTAGAGTGGGCGCATAGTAGACACCTCTCCTCCTCAGTTTGATACTCCACTGGGCCTGTATCCATTCAAGATAATTGAGTAAAGTTACTTGCCAGTGTGAATGAATGAACTTAGTTCTTATTAAAAAAATATGAAATAAACTGTTCTTGGAGCAAGGCGTACAATCCAGGCTGTCTCCATTTTTTCAGGAACCCAGGGTATTGAACAAAACTTGGAGAAGCTGACTACACTGAACATGAGAATAATTTAATTTTTTTTCCACTTAAACTTTCTTCCACCTTTTCTGTTTCATGGTCAGGCAATGATCAAGCTACTTCATGGTCCATTTAAAACTCTAGGAATTGACCATTTCAGAAACTAAACTTGCCCACTCCCCTTCTCACAAGTCAAGTTTTGCCTATAACTCAAATTTTTTTAACTATCAGGAACATGAAATTACTTCACAAAGCATGGGGGTTTGCATGGGATGCCTGCAGAAGCTCTCCTGGCAAGGCTGACTGTGTCCCAGGCCCACTAATGAAGACAGGAGGGTACAATGACATGCTGAAACTGTACAGGAAATGTAATTGCTGCTGAGAAAGGTTTATCCTACCCCTGGCAGCAATTGGAAAAGAAATAAACCCTTTTTGATTCCATAGAAATTCAAAGAATGCCTACAAAGAGACAACACTGGATCTCAGAAGAGAATTGATGAGAACTGTGAATCTAGAAAGATATATAAGGAACAGTTTGATTTTCTTCTTTTCTGGCACTTAGGGAACAAAGTTATCAGCAAATATTTGGTATATTTAAGACAACATGTAACAAATTGTCTTCACAGAATCACAGAATTACTGAGGCTGGAAAAGACCTCTGAGAAGTGTCACATCCAGCCTTTCTTTAAACACATCCAGGGACGGTGACTCCACCACCTCCCTGGGCAGTCCATTCCAATGTCTGA
>WTSP01018968.1:0-10850 GCA_025331215.1 Actenoides lindsayi | reverse complement strand
GTCCTCAGGGGTGGTGGATGCCTGGTGGCTTCCTTGGCAGCTGGCTGGCTTCTGGTAGGGCTAGTTCAAAGCTTATTTTCTAAGAAAAGTGGTCTATGAAATGACTTTATTACACTTAAAGCTTACTGTTGGATGATTCTGGAGTTGTGTTTTGGACAGTGGATTCACTGCTCTTAGAAAGCCAGCCTAAGCCCCTGACAAAGGACACTAGAGGGTTTTCTTAATCAAGAAGAGAACAAAACCTTTGTGAAATTATCTCGCGGTTCTCATCTTATTACAATGCAGTTGCACAAAGAACTTCAGATTAAATAAACACATCTGCATACAAATTGCTCCAAATAGGTTTTGATGGTTCTCATGACCTGAAATAGAGGTTCAGTTTGAAGGAAATGGATGGTTTCCACTGAAGTTTATTTTGCTCAGGAACTGGTGCTCAGATGGGTACTTCCCTGGGAGCAGCAAGGCTGACATGGAGGCATCGCTCTGAATTCTAAGCAGCCTCCTGTAAACACGAACTGGAGCAGCAGGAGCATGTAATTGATAATAAATATTCCACACCATCTCGCTCCAAAGATAATTTCAGTGCAAGCATTTGAAATAGCATGCTAGGAACCAGAATATTTCCAGACTTTTTAGTTCATTTTGCTGCTTTCTTTTCTTCCCTGGATGCACTGAGGTGCAAGCTGTGAATAGCTTCTCTGCTGAGACTTGGTTTGTAACTTTACATTCTCAGGATTTTGGACAAAGCAAGAGTAGACAGATACTTGCTCCATGACTAGAGCCCTTTATTCCCTGTAGCATTCTTTTTGTCATTAAATACTGGAGTTAGTTTCATGAGGATAGTTTCATGGTGATATCATCTTGCACCCAAACTATTTTAAAAAGGATAAATTAAAAACAAAAAGAAAAAAACACTACTGAAAAAAAAAAAGTGATGGTGTCTGTGGGGACACATGCTCATGCAAATCTGAGACATGCTCACCTAGGAACATGAAATTATTTCAACCAACAATGGGCTTTCGGGAGTCAAATTCTAGCAATGTAGAGGATAACTCGAGAATAGGTTTTTAGATGCAGTAAATTAATGAAGCTCTATCAGAGCCAAGTGCCAATGAACGTATTTACCTTCACGCAGAGCTGTTTCTGTCTTTGCTTAATTTAAACCACCAAGAGGTCAGCTCAGGCTTGGGAGAAGCAGGGAGGGAGGAAAGCAGCACTGAACAGACAGCTATTACCTGCTGGAAGCTGTCCTGAATTGGTGGGAAGGAGCTCTGTGTTTGACCATGATTACGATCTTCCTAAATACATCCACTTTCCACAGAGATTAGTATTTTAATTATCTGTGTTGTTACAGAGGCATGGTTTATGGCTCAGGGGGTAGAGCTCAGCTGCTGTAAATCGCAGCAGCTTCCCTGGCCTCCGTGCCCACCTCGTGCCAGGGACACTCTTTATTTGCTGTTTATCTCATTAGCTGTCAGCAAGAACCCCTTGGCTTTAAACATTTCCATATCTTCTTTAACACACCTCCTCATCTGGGGAGGAAAAGCCCCACTGCTGTAGGACCAAAGCAAACTGTCGTGGGGACCCTTGCAGAAAGGAAAGCTGCTGAGGTGGGCTAAGTCCACAGCCTTTGGGCTACCAGTGTCTTGTAGTGCTCCTGAGATTGTTTGGGGGTTTTAGGCTAAGCAGAAAACTGTTTTGTAAATGAAACTTCCCCTTTGTCAGTAAATATTGTCATTCTTCTAAGGAAATGTAAACTCTGGGTGGGAGGAATAAATGTCAGGGAAAGTTCAGCTCCGTGCCAACCCCCAGGGACCCCAGGCTGGGCTGCCTGTTGCTCCAGCATGGGATGGAGGGGGGTTCCTCCTGGGGAAAAGCTGCTTTATTTTTGCAACATTCTCCTCTGCTGCTTTAACACATCGTGTTTATGTCCCATTTGTTTAATGTCCACCTTTTATATACTCGGCAAGATTGTGAATGTGAAAGAAAGCGAATCAGATCCAGCGAGAGAAGTGTTGCTAATGAGTATCACATTTTGATGTTCCTGGCAGAAATAACTGCACTCTTTTATGGTCTGAGGGTCTTTAGTGACCTGATCATGTACTGCTGGGCTACGTTACATACAAGCCAGCAGATAGGAAGAGGGTCTAATGGTGTGCAAAGGGCAGAGGGACTGAGGCAGACCCTCTCCCATTAACACAGGAGTGCAGCTCCAGCCACGTGATACATCACTACTAATACAAGAAACTCCTTTCAGGGTAGATAATGATCTCCCACTAATCACAGGGAATGTTAGTCCATGGGTTCTTGAGATAATTGTCTGTAATTAATGGTAGACCAGATACTGGGAGAGGTCTCCTTCTCCAGTCGATTAGAGGAGGGATGTAGATAATGACAGGGACCCTTTATCCAAATTCCACAAGAAGAAGAATTAGGGGAGGGGGAAAAACAACTGCAAAATCCTCTCCTATAGAAGGGGAACAGATATCCCAAGGGGCTCACACAAAGCACTGTGTAACTGGCTCCCATGGGTCGTATGGAACCCCAGGATGATGCAGGATGTGGGTGCTGCTGGCACGGCTGGGGGGACAGACCCCGTCAGCCAGGCTGGACACAGGCCCCTTGGGTGGGCTCAGAGCAGTGGGATCCCTAATGCTGGGCAGAGTGTGAGGCATGGCAGACAGAATTTACCTGCTCTTCTTTCAAGAAATATCGTATTGCTGACAACAATCTTAAATTTCTACACAGAGAAATGAAAAGAAAATATTAATTGCACTGGTTGCATTTCAGAACCATTTGTATCCCTGGCAAAGGGGCTTCTGATCGTGTTATTACTTACCTAGTTATTGATTATAAAATATTAAAAGTGAAGTTGACAGACCCAGGAAATTCTTTTGCAGCACTAATTACAACGGAAATAGCACTGACCACATTTCTGCAAAAATGTTCAAGCTAAGGCATTAAAATCTTAATGGCTGCAAATAAACCTGAAATTTCAAATTACCTGAGTTTAAATTAGGAAACATTGAGTCAGTGTAAACAGAGCTGGGGCTCCACTAAATCAGGAGAAATTAATGCAGCTCGCTTTCATCTGGAGAGAGAAAAAGCTTAAATGAGAAGGAATTACTTAAAAAACCCCCACAGTGCCCAGCACCAATTAGAGTGTGCACCCATCCTCTGCTCCACGCTGGCTGGGTAGCAGAGGCAGATTCCCACGTGCTCTGTGCATGGGCAGCATTTCAAGGAAGATTTCACGTGTGCACCTCTTTGAAATGCAGCAAAACATTTTGCTAAACACCTTCATTTGCACTTCTTAATTATTTGTCATCCACGCGTCCAAGGCAGTTCTTGCTTTCATGGGATAAAGTGTTTTTATCAAAAAAAAAAAATCCAAGTATGGTATGGGAAGCAACTTTGTTTTCATTTAGACTCTGTGGAATCGCTTCCCTTAAACCTGTCACTGTCTCTTGGGCTGTTTTTTCCCAGCTCACCTGTGTCAGCCTTGTTGGAGGGTCAGATTGGAGGCTTTGCTGTGTGGCAGAAGCTTTGATGACCCAAAGCAGGACAAGAAAAATAATTCTTCTCCTGCAGAATCTAAGACTAAGTGACATGAAAACCCTGCCCTTTGAGGTCTGCCCTGACTCAGGGCAGAGGTGAGCTGAGGGCTGGTGCCTCCAGACCGCATCCAGAGCAAGAGGGATCTTGGCAGCAGAAAGCTGGTGGTTGGTGCTTAACTGTGTCCATCATCTAGCAGGTTTTTAACTGCTCTGCCATGTACAGGTGAGATGTTGCTCGTACAGACCAAGGCATCGCAATGCTCTTGAATTTATGTGGCTCCTACAGACGATGCAGGTGGCATCAAGGGTTGCAAGCGCAAAAAGCTCCAGTGAGGGTGGAAATCAGGGTGATAGCTGCAATTCTCAGCCTTGCTGCTTGTCCTTGAGCCCACATGGCTCTTGGTTACATGTCACCAGACTCTGCCTTCAGCACTTCATGCTCAGACACAAACCCCGTGAACGCAGAATTGGGGAGCTCAGCATGGATTTCATGCACCAGATGCTGGCTAAATGTCGCATAATAAGAACTCACAAATCCTGTTTTCCTGTGATTTTACAAGGTTCTCCAGAGCTGTCCAGCTTCAGGCAGCTCCTGAGAAGTGTGTGAGGACTCCTGGAGTCACTCGCTCCAGCTGGAAGCAGAGCTCAAGCACCTCAGCTGTGATGGGCTTCCTCCTGCTTGAGGGTTGAGCTCCACCAGATGCTCCAGACCTGGCCTTTGGAGAACCTCATTCCAGGGCAAAGCATTTCTCATGCTGTTTACAGATCCTGGTGTCATTTGTTACCAAATCCTTACACCTCCCCTCAGCCTGCAGACAGTCATTCTACATACGGTACGTGGCAATGTACATGGATACTGTAAATGAACCCAGTGACATTCTGGTGTGGATTAAAGTGAAAAATTGAAGCTGCGTTCCTAGCTTCATTTCAGCGCAGCACAATTCATTGGTGCCATCTGTCTTAGTCCATTTTAAATGGCAGCTCTTCTGGATTGATTGGCAGGTGAATAGATTTCCTGCCACAAAGTTTTGAGGTCAATCAATCACTTATGTGTATTAATTACGAAGATGCTGCAGTTGTAGGGTGCGATTTTTTTACTTCGGTGAGCTACACAGAGTTGCTAAGACTATTTTTAAACAGCTTATTTCTTACTGTTGGTCAGGATAGTGTGTGGGATTCCAGCAGACCCTGCTGCCAGGCTGCACTGGGGTGGGAGTGGTGGCACAGCAGGACTCTGAAGGCACAGTAATAGAATTACAGAATTGCTTTAGTTGGAAAAGACCTTTAAGATCAAGTCCAGCTATTAACCCAGCACTGCCAGGGCATCACTAACTCACGTCCCTCGGCACCACATCTCTACAGCTTGGAAACCCCTCCAGGGATGGGGATTCCACCAGTGCCCTCAGCAGCCTGGGCCAGGGTTTCACAACCCTTTCAGGGAAGAAATTTTTCCTAATATCTAATTGAAACCTCCTCTAATACCAATGTTTTTGTCCAGATGAGGAAAGGGCCCAGGTATCCAGGCAATTAACTGTTGTGTAAGCCTTTTTGCAAAAGTGGGAGAGTCTAACCTGTGGAAGCAATGAAGTCATGGTCCATTCCTGCCCAAATCCCACCGCTCAGCACGGTGCCAGCCCTACTACAGGCTGCCCAGACTCCCCGGGAAACAGCAATGTAATAAAGTTACCTCATGTTCTATATGGATTTGTAGTGTTGCTATGCACAGTTAAACAGATAATGTTTTTCAACCAGAGAAACCTGCATTTTTACAGCCAGAGCAATGATTCTTTATACGGGTGATATTTTTCAATATAGAGTTGTTGACACAAAATAGAAAAGAGAGGCCAGAAGGGAGACAGGGTGTATTTATGTATCCAGACATAAATTTCAGTTTGTGTATCGCTTTCACTTTGTAAAGTGGTTTGAGCTTCTGTGCACCAGAAGCGGACAGCTTAAGCCAGAATATGTTTGCAAGCAGTTCCATGGATTTTATACAGCAAAAGTTTGTGCGAGTCATCTGAGTCACACACCATCTATCCCTTCTCCCTGCAGCAGCAGCTGTCAGATACCCTCCTGCCTCCCTGCTCGGTCGTTCCTGCGTTTTAAGAGCACAAAGTGGTAACCAGGAACCACTGCGTGGTCATTGCGTTGCTTTCCTAGCCCACGTTTCTGACAGCGGTTGGTGAGTGGCTCGGTCACCACCGGGGAGCATCCGAGTACATCGTGTCTTTGGAGTGTTAAACAAACCGTGCAGGTGTTTGCGCGGAGCAAATAGAGGCAGAAGGCTGCGGGCTTCTGGTCCTCTGCCTGTCAGGATGTACCGAGGTGGATGTGTGAGGAGAAGCGGGAGGTTCACAGGGCTAAAGCCCGACTCTTCTTGAGCAATCCGGGGTTGCTGTTGTGGTCTGGCCCAAGTTCGTTGCAGAGGGGGCAGAGGCAGAGCTATGCGGAGGGGAAGGAGGTGGGAGCCTCTCTGCACCGAGGCTGCGACAAAAGATGCTCTCTCAGTATTCCCAGATGGTTCCAATCCAGGTGGCTGGAGGGAAGAAAGTTCTTTGTGAGAAGAGGGTTAAAAAGAAACTGGTTTTAAGTCCTCTATTATAAGAATGGAATCTGCACTCTGATGGTGAGAAAAGGTCTAACAACCTCTGCGGTGTTATAACAAGCATCAGAAAAGAAAGGAGCTGGTTATTTTGGGAGATACAGCACTGGCTTAGCTAATTGCAACTTCTGCAAATGCTGAATTGTGTGAACTTTTAAAGTGCATTTGGGGGGACATTTAAAATGCTTTATTTTCTCCAGAATGGGGTATTAATGCTTTCGTAAATTCCCCCAGCTCCAGCTGCAGCAGGAAAGGCATTGTAATATCCACCTTGGAAATGAGCACGGTGTAATTAACACTTCCACTTAGCCTCAGACACAATGGAGGCTTCCAAGATGAACCGCACGTAGAAGAAAGCGAAATGCCGCGATAGGGCAATTAGTGCCGTGTTGGAACGTTGCCAGCAGCTCCCACCCAGCCGGCTCTGGCGAGGGGGTGGCTTCGCGGTGAGCATCCCTGCTGGGACACCCCCATTCCTCCCTAAGGAACGGCTTGGGTTGGGGGGACGGGACCCCAAGCCGTGTCCCCGCCGAGCCAGCGCTGGAGCGGGGTCTCCCCGAACTCGCGGGGAAACGGCTCATCCCCATCACTTCTCTGTGTAAATCCCGGCCTGACTTCTCCAGCTCCTGCTCTGATTCTGGTGGAGGCTTGGAAGGAGAAGCTCCTGTTCTGAGGGAGCTGTGGAGCGCTGGGTGCTGTTTCCTACCACTAAGAGCCTGTCCCATGCGCACGGGGAAATCTCGCAGGTCCAGCCCTGTGCCGCTGTGCGATCTCTGCACGGGAGCGTTTGGTAAATGATGCGATTGTAAGCATTTGCATGTGAAACGGTTCTTTCTTCTGCTATAAATTTAGTCCAGGCAATTGAAATTCCCAGCCTCTTCGCAGGGGAATAGCCTGAAAAAAAACCCGAGGCTGCAGAGCCGCCCGTGCTCGTAGGTTTCTGCTTATTGCCAAATAATTTCCCACCGCTGTTTTCTAAACGGCTTTGACAGAAACAAAGCGGCAGGTTGGAGTGCTGGTTTCACTCGGCAGCAGCCGCGTGGAATTGCAGGTTTGACCTCATTTTATCCTCCGAGTATTTAGAGATTGCTTTCATGCCCAGGAACCATATGAGAAGAATATAGATTCCTTCCAGAGCACGTTGAACTTGGAAACAATAAGTGACCTCTAAAGTTGAATTCTATAGCCACAAGAATAAAGAATTTCTTTCTTTAGGAATGAAAGAAACAGGTTTTCTATCAACACAAGAAGAACAGCTGCTCAACTAAAAATAACCAATAAAGTGAAAATAGAAAAGCCGCTTCCAAATTATATCCTTTTGAAGAAATCATTATTGCCATTTCTGCAATTCCCTTATGCTTTCCATATCTGCATCGCTATCTAACAGCGGAGGCTACAGAAGTTAAAGGATTTGATAGTCTATCGTCTTCTCCCTTTGCAAATGTGTGCAGACAGAGGGGAGCTGTGCCAGACCTGGTACGAGATTCAATACCAGGAAAAAATGTCCAAATTTCCACTTAGACAATGCGATGCCCAAGGGCGTTTTCACAACATAGGAGGGAAAGAACCCAATAGCTTTGCACCATGAGTGTCTTGGTTGGCTGGCGAAATGGCTCTGAGCAAACCTCACCAGCCCTCCTTTGTTTTGCCTTAGTATTATTATTATTATTATTATTCTTTCCTACTTTGTAGGTGTGAAGTTGTGGGGCAGGAGGAGGGAGGGACACCAGGAGCATCGTCCCCATCCAACTGCAGCACTGATGGCTGGTGTGGGGACAGGCTGGTGAGCTGGGTTTCTGTGAGTAAATGGATGGGTTTAAAAAGCTTGTCCTCTGTTTTGTGATGCCAGGCTGAGTTCTGTCCTGGTCTCAGAGGCGAGTGGCAGAAGGTTGGCATGTCCTCCCCACGTGTGGGTTAGATCGGCGTGTTGGATCGTCTCTCTAGTCCTGCTGTGGGGCCGTCCAACCCCCTGGGGATGAAATGGTTTATAAGCGAAGTTTTCCTACTACTCCTCTAAGTGCTTGTGCTCTTTCAGACCACAAATTCCAAATACCGTTAGCCAAAAGAGAAAGCTCCCACCGATACAAATGGATCTTGTTTTTCTGACTGCTTAATACATCATAAAAGCTGCTCTTTTTTTTTGGATGTGTGATGGTCAAGTCACTCCCTCTTTGTTGTCATGAGCTGAGCTACATCCGTTCTCACGTGTGTCTTGTGGACAATAAGAGCAAGGAGACGGAGAGGAAGAGAGAGGTGTGGAGTGATGGAGGTGTTTGCAAATGTCTCCTCAGAGTGCAGGACAATGGAGGTATTTTGGGCTCAGCGCTGCCAACCCATCTCTGAGCAGTGGTAATAAAATGAGGGACCGCTGAATGGGAATGGGTAGGAAATGACAGTGTTCTCTGCTGAAAACAGCTTGGTAATTGTAGATTTTATATATATTTAATTTAGAAAGGACTTTGCTGTTTCATCAGCTAATTGTGCCCTGCCTCCCATGCCAGGGGTTGGGCACCGTGCCGGGCTCAGACAAGGAGGCTGAGGACTCAGCACCCTGCTCTGTGCCACCTTCACCCCACACAGTGAGTTTCACTGAGCTATTCAAGCACTTTACATCAGGCCATAAATGTGTATCCACGAGTTACCCACCCACGGCAGCCGGGGGAATAGAAACAATTTCTGAGCCTAACAGGAAAAAAATAAATCTTGCTGAATGGAAGGTGATAGCACTGAAGTAACAAGTGCACACGTCTGGATAAATAGATGAATACTGCAGGGGCCAAATTGTCTTTTTGACAGATGAGATGAAGATAGGGTCATAAAACCCACTCTCTTCCCCCATAAGTGCATACCTTGATTTAAATTAGGAATGGTGCCAGGAGTCGTTACAGATTTAAACACGGCATTTGGCTGCCAGGTGCTGTGATGTTTCCAGTGAGATCAGGAGACAGTGAGTGTTTTGGTGTCATTTCCCAGGGTGCACAACTTCCCAGCAGCGTTATCACTTGGTGTGAGTGGTGGCCAGGGCTCTGCCACCTCTCTGCAGCCAGGACAGAGCTCTTCTCTTAGGCTGCAGGACACTGGGAATCCAAAAAAAGGCAGGTTTTTTGTGGGTTTTTTTGTAGCCTTGGTCTTTGGTCCCATCCTGCAGGCAGAGGTGGAAATCCCTCCTCCTGCATTAGCTTGTGGTGTGATGTAAACACAAATCTTTAGGTGCTTGAGCTGTTCTTCTCTGAAGGGTAATTTGGAGACCAGCAGGGAGTTAATTAATTAAGGATGGTGATGCGCTACCCAGCACCCTCTAGGGACTCTTGGCAGGGTGCTGTTGTCAAGGCGACTGTGCAGCACCATTAGCTGCTGTACCTGTCGTGCTACGGGTGCCCCTGTCCCATTTCTGTCTCAGCCACAAGCACATTAAGCAGAAACTGCCTGGAAATACCTAAAAGGGTGTGAAATAAAGGTGAAGGAGATACAGAGCCAGCAGCAATCCTCGGGGATTGTCCCAGCTGCCCCCATCGTGACCTCCCCCCCCGATACTTTGGTGATTGCTGCTGTAACTGGGCGGAACGGGGAATTTCACACCCACTTAGCCCCTGATGGGGGGACACCTGGCACCCATTACCGGGACCCGCCCCGGGCGGTATTTATGCTCCTCTCCCAGTTAAACCAATCTCTGTTATTGGAGGTTTTTGGTGCAGCAGCTGCTGGGAGCTGAGCATCCCCCGGAGCGGAGCCTTTCCTGGAGGTGGGTGTGGGGGGCTCGGGGGAGCGGGAGAAGGTACCCGGGGCTGACACCGGTGCCTCTCAGCTCGGAGGGAGAGCGGAGCCAGCGATGGGCTCCCGAGTAAAGGCTTCCGTTGACTGGTGGCAGGAGACGGGTTCATCCGAGGCCGAAGGTCCTTAAGACGCGAACTTGTTGTTAAAGCTTTTTGCAACCCACCAAGAGCCTTTCTCTCAACTGCTGCTACTTTGGATTTCAGGTTCTACTCTCTTAACGCTCTCTTATTTCTCAGCACTTCTTTCCCCCTCGGCAGTAGTACAAAATAAATGAGGAAGTCTAATATCAAAAAGAAAAGCCATCAACTCGGAAAAAAAGGAAAAATACCTTGAAAAACTTGAAAGGGTTTGTTTTTTGGTTTTGTTTTTTGTTTGGTTTGGGTTTTTTCTTCCTTCTAAATAATACAGGCGAGCAACCCCATAATAACCCAGCTGAAAGGCTTACACCTGAAAAAAACCCAAACCCTTAAAGACTTTTGGGAAGGCAGAGTGGCTGGTGGCTTCCCAGAGCCTGTCCCATGGGTAGCGGGGTCCCAGTCCTGCCCACACTGGCACTCTTCTTCCCACAGCTCGGCTCTGGTGACAGTGGGTGCTAAAGCATTCCCTGCACGGAGTGGGAATGGTGCTTTAGCTTCCTTACTCTGTCAGAAACTTTAATCAGGTCTCCCCAGACATCCTAATTAATTTGTTCTGAGTGGAAATAAATGTCTCTAGACTTCCTTTGTCATTTTCAATCTCTTTTCAACTCCCATCTGTTTCCTTCATGGTCTGTGAACTAAAAACGAAAGGGGGGGGGGGGGGAAAAAAAAAAACGAAACAAAAAAAAACCCAAACCAAAAAAACGAACAACAAAAAAGCAACCCAAAACAACAAAACAAAAAAAAAACAAACCCCCCAAAACCAAACAAAAACCAACC
>WTSP01018967.1:8248-22869 GCA_025331215.1 Actenoides lindsayi | reverse complement strand
ACATCTGTTTTTCCCAGCTATCCAGGTGTAGTTCTGTTCAGGGGGTTGAGTTGGGGCTGCCATGCCGTCGTGGTCATATTTGCTCTGCTTTTCTTGACCAGACTGCTTGTGTTGCCTGCAGACTTTAGCTGTCAGGGGTTTGAGGCTCAGTCAATAGAATAAGTTTTTGGGGAAAAAGTGGCTAGAAATCCTCATGCCTGAAATATTTCTGAGACTTCTCTGAAGCACTTTTTTTTTTTTTTTTTTTTTTTTTGTTTAACTTTTTAGATCCCCCTTTCCCAGATGTAGAATTTGTTGCAGTAAAAGGTTCTACACCCTTGCTCAGACTCCGGAAAGCAGAAGATCGAAATGGACCAATCAGGTTTGTCTCTGTGCTCTTTTCACCCTTTCAAAAAACATTCTATAGATTTATGTTACTTATATACTGGAACTTTCTGTGGGGATAGATTATTTTTGTTAGCAATGGGAGAAAACCTTAAGCTGTAACTCCCAGTTTCTTCTGCCTTAGCAGAGTAATATTTGGCTTCACACTTTTGCCTGCTTTCTGAAACAGAGTGCTGGTTTTGATAATTCTGAGTTTGATTGGTTCATTGTTGGTTTTGTGGTTTCTCTATCTTCAGTGATTTTTTTAATTTTTATTCCCCCCTCCCCCCAACAAAATCATGGATCTAATACATTCATTTTTTTAGAAGCTAGAGGAAATGGTGATCAGTGCCTGTATTTATGCATATTCTGAAGTAGTGTTTTCATATTAGGTTCATATTACTATCAAAATCATTACTATCAAATTATATTTTTTTAGAGTGAAATTTACACCTTACTAAATGCTGTTTATGGAGAAGGAAAAGGTAATTGTAACTTAACGTTACACTAAAGCAGAAAATACTTGAAAACTAATACCATTTCAGGAACTTACTAGTGTAACAAGCCCTAATAATTAGTGTTTTATGATTGGATACCATAGACTAAATATTGTTGTGAGAGGTCTGAAGACAGATGTGATTAATTTTTTACAAATAGTATCTGTCCTCACCTACTTTACACAGGAAAGGTCTTGTTTATGAGAAATTATGAATAATTATTGGGGGCTAATGATATGTTGTTTCATAGGTGAATAATGTGTTAGCTGAGAGGAGCAAGAGATAGCTTGCAGTAACTGACGCTCACTGAGCATGAGTAAACATGTAAAATTGTGCTATGAGGAGAACCATCTCTAAGCTGTGCATGCAGTGCTTTTGGTTCAAAATGCAATGGAACACACACAGAGAGATATTTTAGTATAAGAAGCATTCGTGTTGGATGTCAAAAGCAGTTAAGAGGCTGCAGATAGAAAGTGTGAATTAATTAATGTCTCGTGCTTAGAACATTGAAGTGAGGGCTAACATTTTTTTTTTTGTTTCATTCTAGTCTTTATCAAGTGATCGTGCTACCTTTGGGTTTGCAAAGCACATTTATTTGTGACTCCTTTGCTGCTGCAACTTTCTTTAGTAACACCACTGACATTAAAGGCTATGTGGCAGCTGAATTTCAGGCGAAGGATGTTGCTGATAATGTGTCAATTGCTCTTGGAGACAGACATTACTACGGGAAGTTTTATAATGCTCCTTTAAAGCTGGGAGAAGAGTATTGTGTTTTTGTGAGAATAATAAGTGAGTGGAATAAGGTAATGGATGTTTTCAAACATTTTCTTTACACCTGTTCAATGAAATGTTGGTGGGGAAGAAACATGTAAATGTTAGCTTTCTTAGTTTTTTTATGATGTTGCAAGGATCGACAGAATTAGATTAAATATGAAGCTTTTCAAATAACTCTTGCAATTCCTTACAGATACTTACATCATTGTAATGTTGTAGCAACTTTGGATGCCAAAAGGTAAACGATGGAAAAAAAATAAAAATGAAAGGCCATTGCTGCCCTCAGTAATTGAGGGTGTCTTTATTAGGCCAGAATTTAGTAAAAGAGATTAGTACGAGACTCTGAAAATTACTCCTTCACTATGAAAAATTCACCCGGTTTAATTTTTAATTGAATGTTTTATAGCAAAATATTCCAATTCTCCAAATGGTAAGTAAAAAACCATTTTATCATGTGTTAACCTCTGGGTAGCAAAGAGGTTAACTGCAGCTCCCTTGGGAAAGTCTTGTGGGAAAAAAAGTATATTACTAGCATTATTTTTTGTTATTTTAAAGTAAATATGTATTTTAATTAGAAACAAGAAGTTTCTATCTCAAATATTTTGTGCTCCAGTGTCTTGCCTCCCATGGTGTCATTGTGCCACTAGTCATTCTCTCTCTCAGGGGTCAACAGCTTGTAATTTTTTCATAATTTAAGTCTCCATAGCAGGCAGTTTTTCTCATATAGGCCAGGTGATAGACTTTTCATGTGCATTCAGTTCCTGAATGTCAAATGTAAAAACAGAACCTAGCAAACCCTACTAAACAAAAAAAACCCCACCTAAACAGTGTCTTCACCCTGCTGCCTGAAACCATTAAAATAGAGTTTTAGGAGGCATGCAGAAACTGACCTGTGAATCACTTATAAATCTCTACAATTTTGGAATCTTACACCCAAATCTCAGTAAGTTAAAACAGCTTTGATTAGGAGATTATCTCTGCCTCAGTCCAAGGTGAGTGAAATAAAACAAGTACACGTACCTAGTTACTGTTACTGGTGTCTACTAATCTGTGCAGCATAAGTTTTGTGTGGCATCTACTTTAAGAAGTTTTTGTACCACAGATAAAGTGTTTTCTGATTTTGATACAAGTCTGTTGTTTGTCATAAATTTTTAATTAATTATATGAAGGAAATGACATTTGAAAGCATTCAGTTCATAAATAATGTTAAGCTAGCACAAAGTATCCTGGAACTTGGACAATGACTGTAATTTTTTTAGAAAAATTGGCTCTGGAGCGGGATGTTAATGAGTCAAATGTATTCAAGTTTAGCCTCTTCAAGCACTCCTAAATAGATCCTTGAACTCAGTTGGAATATTCTTGGGTTTTATGCATTGGTTTCCCTAACTCCCTTCAATATTTTCTGACAGTGGGGACATTTCTTTTCGTTACCTGTCTTGAGGCTTTTTTCACACAGAACAGTGTAGGCTGCTTCTGCCTCTCTGCCAGCTGTTTGTTAAACTGTTTTTTAAATTACATTATTCTTTCTTTCATATAGATTGTTTCCTGATGTTTTTTCTCTAGCACTGCCTGATGTATTTGTTAGGCCATTGACTTAATGGAACATTACTCCTGTTACTTACAGAAGTCACTCTTCACTTCCATTTAGAATGCATCAGCTCCTAAGTAGACAGTTTTGTTGTACAGCTTTTTTTACTTGATGAAGTACACAAACATACAGACAACATTTATAAATCATTAGGATTGTAGGTAACAAACAGCTTTGGTTCCCAGCTCTGCTTCTTTGAAGTGGAACTTAGACCTGTGGCTCAAAAATACTGGTTTGTCTTCAATTCTCACGCCCTTGTATTTTATGCAAAGTTAAAGTAATTCAGATTTACAAATTGAGGGTTGTTGGGTTTTGAGAATTTCCAAAAATCTGATTACTTAAGTAACTGACTTTGGATTCAAGATAATATTTAAAAGTCTGCTTTCTAAAAAAATCTGTTTAATTGGGCCTCAAGTAAATCCATGTGAAATCATCATTTCTGTAGTGTACCTGTGAACACATTTGCATTCGAATGCAGGCACATTAGAAATAGGTATCACAGACTCCTAACTAATGTTCTCATTATTGTACTTTTATGTTGTAGCATCCTTCAGAGTCCCTTCAGCTGTCAGACCCCTTCATACTGAGAATGGTGCAATTTGTAACATACGTGTCTTGGTTGTGACTTTTAGTGCCATTATACATGATGTACTTTCTTGTGGTGAGGAAATCAATTAAGTCTGATGGACACAATCAAGTCTTGTGGACACAAGCAAGACAAACTGTTACATTTTATTGAGTCCACATTCACTTATTCCTTGCTCATATTTGGACGTCCTCAGAAAGGGATCTTCTGTGTGGGTTTTACTTTCTGTTTATTTTTAAAGGTGGAAGATTTAAAACACATTCTTCATTTGTGCAGGACATTCAGATGTGTTAAAAGGCTGGTCAGATGGTCTGAGTAGATTGTTGGGGATGTACAAGAAAAGAAGGAAGGCAGTTAGGAAGTCAGAGATAATGGAAGTTACATTTTTCATATTAATTAATTTGGCACTTGGAATGTAGGGATCATGGGGGGATTTGGGGAGAAATGAGAATTTATTTTCATTGTCTTGAAAACCTTAAGTGGAACAAATTGTCCACCCTTGGAAGTGTCCTTCTTTGTGAGGGATACAGCTAATTGAGTAACTCAAACCCATCTGGTATCTATTTAAATCTCCTGTGATTACTTCATGGATTCCGTGCTGTGCAGAAAGCTAAGGCTCATAGTGAAGGGCAAGAATTAAAAAAGGTGTTTGGAGTTTAAACTTACTTGAGATGAATTTCTTTAGCACAGCTTTTGTCCAGTGTCACCACCAGCTTTTTTGGATCAGTTTCTGCATGTAACAGAAGTAAGAGTTGGAAAGGTGAAGATGAAGTACAGTCTTTTCAGGAAAAAAGCTATGACATTTTTGGAAAATTGGAATCAAAGTCACCCTTACTGGGAGAAAAGTCTGTTAAAATCAACCTAATGAAAAAAATCATCCAAGAGAGGTGTATATGCTTGGCAAAATGTTTTCTCTTTTCTCCAGAACTCAGTTTCAAGTGTGCAGTTGTGGAAGGAGTTCCTATCTCCAATTTAGCTACCTGTGAATATCCCGGTTGAAATACAGACTTTGAGATCCATGGATACTCAAGTATTTGGAGGGATAATTTAATTGATAAGTTTCTGGAAAGGTGCTGATTCATCAGAGGAAGGGATTTATAATTTGATTCACTATAAAGTGGAGATCAGTGAATTTTGCTGCAGAGATTCCTGGGACCTGTAGCTTCTTTGATAGGCAGGAGATGACTTACTTTCTGCAAACTAGAGTATGTCAGAGGTAGCTGTTTCAAGATGATGACACTCACACTAGTGCCTTCAGAATCTGACATTTGTTTGAATTTTTAAATCCTCCCCTAGTTCTTTATTCTCCCTCTCCTAAGAGGATGTTCTTTGTCAGTGTTTTGTCTTTTTAAATAATCAGGAAATTCCTTAAGAAAATGAGGTTAGATAATACTGAGATTCCACAGTTCAGCATGCGGACACACAAAAGTAAGATTAAGCATGCAGAAGTGCCTTTGTCCTTTTGTGGAAATGCTTCAAAATATAGCCTTCAATTTCATAGAAACGTACTGTTATCTAGAGCAACGTAATACATGTTTTACCAAAACATGAAAAATATTTCCCCTTCTGGAGGAAAGTACCTCCGAGAGATGTGCACGGGTTGGTGATGAGTTGTGTCAGGTGGCCGAGTTGCAGGAAACAGTTAAAAGGCTGTGCAATATTAGAGGGGCTGAGACAGTGGTTTCAGAATCATGCTTCTGTGATGAACGCCACAGGGAATGAAGCAGCTTGGACCCTGGTGACCGAATAAAAGCAGAAGTCCACTTCAGTCTCCACCTTCCAGCATTACAGCCAACAGCAAATATGAAGCTTTAGCAACTGTAGACGCCCTTGAGCAAGGTCTGCAAGGAGAAACTGCACCAGCAGCACACAGTGGATACCGCAGAAGGAAGTAATGAGTGCTCATAGTGAGCAACTCTACATTAAAGAGCACTGAGACACCCGTCTGCCTGCCTGACAGGGAGTCGTGAGAGGCTTTCTGCCTTGTGCGAGTCAAGATCCAGGACTGTCAAGAGGGTTCCACAACTTGTCAAGAGCACAGACTACTATCCATTGCTACTCTGCCATAAGAACATGAATGACACTGCAAGCCAGAACCTGGGCAGCATCAAGGAAGACTACAACATTCTGAGGGTGCAAGTAAAAAGTGAAAAACATAAGCTCATGTTCTCTTTTCTTCCAGTTTACCAGTCAGAGGAAGGGGTGCAGACAGAAATAGACCTATAATGCAAACCAGCTTCTGGCTGGGTGGCTGGTGCTTTTCTGAGGGTTTTGGCTTTTATTGACAACAGGGCATTATTCAGTAACTATAACCTGTTAGAAAGGGATGGAATCCACCTGTCCAGAAGAGGCAAGGGAATCTTTGGCAGCAGGCTGGCAAACTCGGTGAGGCGGGCTTTAAACTGAAGGACACAGGGGGCAGGGTCCAAAGTGGCAATGCTCATGCCATCACATCCAGCTGGGGAATAAGCCAGGCCAATCAGAACAGCAATGTTTCTTAGCTGCTTTCCAAGATGAGAACCAGAAGACCAAACACCTCAAATATGTGTAGACCAATGCACGCAATCTAGGGAACAAACAGGAGGGACTGGAGCTCTGTGCCCAGTCATAAAGTTATGATATCATGGAAGTAACTGAAATGTGGGACAACTCAAATGACTGGAGGATCACTGTGGATGGCTATGGGCTGTTTTGTAAAGACAGGCAGGGAAGAAGTGGTGGAGGAATTGCATTCTATGTTAAGGAGAGCCTTGAATGTATAGAAGTTGGCTACAGCAATTTTGGAAACCCTATGAATGCCTCTGGGTCAAGATCAGAGGGGTCATCTCCAGGGGGCTATCTTACAGCTGCATCTGCTACCAATCTCCAAACCAAGACAATAAGGTCAAGCAAAATTTGGGTCACTTAAGCAAGCTTTATGTCATTAGAATCTGGTTCTTACAGGTGACTTCAACTACCCAGATGTTTGTTGGGAGAAAATGCAGCAGCTCACATGTCATCCATCAAGTTCCTGAAATGTGTAGAGTGCTGCTCTCTCATACAAATGTGCCAAGGAGGAATGGGGTGCTGCTGGACTTGCTATGCACAAACCAAGAAGACCTGCTTTTTACTACCTTGGTTAGTGATAGGCTTGGCTGCAGTGGTCACAATTTTGTGGAGTTTGGGATCCTCCGGGACACATGAAAGGTTAATACTGGGACAAAGGTTTTGGATTTTAGAAGAGCAAACTTCAGGTTACTCAGAGCTCATTTGGGAGGGATTCCATGGGTAGCTTCCGTGAAGGTCAAAGGAGCAAGCGAGTGTTGGGAGATTTTCAAGAGCACTCTCCTGGAAGTACAAAATCAGTTTATCCCCTTTAAAGGTAAGGGAAGTAGGTGGAGCATGAGGCCCTCTTGGCTTAACTGCGAGCTTCTGAGTCCGCTCAAAACAAAGAGAGAAGGGTACGAGAGATGGAAGAGCAGACAAATACCTCTTGAGAGTTACAGAGGCATTGCCAGGGCATGCAGAAATGTAGTTAAAAAAGCAAAAGCTCATCTCAGATTGAAATCGGACAGAGATGTCAAAAACTACAAATATAAACAACAAGCAGAAACAGAAGGAAAATATTTGCCTTCTCTTAAACAGGGGAGGTGAATTAGTGACCAACAATGCCAAAAAGACAGAGTTTTCAACACTTTCTTCACCTCTGTCTTTACCAGCAGTGTTGGGCCACAGGCCTTGGGGACAGAAAGCAAGGCTGGTGCAAGCATAGATCCACTGTCACTGAAGGAAGAGATGGTATGTGAACTGTTACAGAAGCTTGAACCCTACAGATCAACAGGTCCAGATGTTACCCACACACAGATGTTAAGAGAGCTGGATGACATCATTGTGATGCTGCTTTCTGTAATCTTTGAGAAATTGTGGTTAGGGGGTTGTCCCAGAAGACAGGAAGAATGCTCATGTTGCTCCCATCTACAAGAAGGGCTTAAAGGACATTCCAGGAAATTATAGGCCCAGCAGTCTTACTTCAGTCCCTGGGAAGGTTACAAAATGAGCCTTCCTGGGGGCAGTCACAACTCACATGAAGCACGTAATTGGGAAAAGCTAGTACTGAATTACTGAAGGTAAATTGTGCTTGATGAACCTGACCACCTTGGTTGATGCAGCGTGAGTGGTGGACATAACTGGTTTTCCCCAAGGATTTCATTATGGTTCCCCACAGCCTCCTCCTAGAGAAACTGAGGTATTATGGTCTGGACAAGTGGTCTGTGCAGTGGGTGGGGAGCTGGCTGACAAGCTGCACCCAGAGGGTGGTGGTAAGTAGTTCCTGTTCAAACTGGCAACTAGTCACAAGTGGGGTCCCGCAGGGATTGATAGTGTGCCCAGTGCTGTTACAAGTATCTTCATAAGTGATCTGAATGAGAGGATCAGGTGTACCCTGATTAAATTTACTGATGATACTCACCTTGGTGGGGAAGTGCACACTTCAGAAGGGAGAGCCACCCTACAGGAAGACCTGGATAGGCTGGAAGAGTAGGCTAACAAGAACCTTACGAAGTTTAGCACGGACAAGTATAAGGTCTTGCACCGTGGAAAACATAATCCAGGAATGCCACACAGACTGGGATCTGCCTGTCTGGGGAGCAGCTCTGTGGAAAGGGACCTGCAGGTCTTGGTGGACAGCAAGCTCTATATGAGTGAACAGTGCGCTGCAGTGGCAAAGAAAGCCAACAGCATGCTGGGCTGCATTAACAAGGACATCACCAGCAGAGATAAAAGTCGTCATTATCCCAGTCTACACAGCACTTGTCAGGCCACACTTGGAATACTGTGTTCACTTTTGGTCCATGCTGTACAAAAAAGATGTGGGCAGGCTGGAGAGGGCCCAGAGAAAGGCCATGAAGTTGACCAAAGGACTGGGAAGCTGCCATATAAGGAAAGGCTGAGAGAATTGTGCTTTTTCACCCTTGAAGAAAGAAGGCTTAGGGGAGACCTATTGACCATGTTACAGTATTTAAAGGGTGGCTGCAAAGAAGATGGAGACTTCCTTTTTACAAGGAGTCACATGGCAAAAATGAGGGGTAATGGGTACAAGTTACTCCTGGGGAGATTCTGAAAGAATGCAAAAGAGGAAAATTTTTCACAAGGACAATCATCCATTAGAATAATCTCACCAGGGAACTGGTGGATTCTTCGACACTGGATACTTTTAAGACACAGCTAGACAGGGTGATGGGCTGTCTTATCTAGGTCATGCTTTTACCAAGAAAGATTGGGCTAGTTGATCATTCAGGTCTCTTCCAACCTGGTATTCTGCAATTCTAAACGTGTACATATTCTGTGAAAGTCTGGGAAGATCATTTAGTGGGAAGGTACAAACAGAAGCACTAGAAGAATAGACTTCACAGTAATTGTGCAACGGACAATAGACCTTGGAATAGAATTTGTGTATGTATGAGTGTGAAGTGCCAGTGGAAGAAAGCTCTACAGGGTCCAAAGCTTACTGTAAAAAACCCCAAACTTGTGTAACAGATCTGCAAATCTGGTAAACATTTATTTGACTAATGTGAACATTAATTTCATAATATGTAATAGAATAGAATAGTATAATATCTAAGTATTCTATTAAAATTGTTAAAAATTACCAGACAAGTTGTCATAACTGGAAAAAACCCTACATCTAGTATTAGAATACCTGCCATTAAGTACCATATTTTAACATACATATTCCACACAGAGATAGAGTTAATGCAGTATATTCAACCTTATCTTATCATTTCATAAATTCTGAATTCTTATCCAGGCAGCTTCAAATATCCTTCCATGTTACTTGCATGTCTAGGCTGTAAAAAGAAAGGAAGACTGATGATCTAAAAGACAGCTTTTCATCAAAGCTTTCTCTCTAATCTTATCTTTACATTATTTTATCTTTTCACACAAGCTAGAGACTGCTACCAGGGGAATAACAAACTCTATTCCCAATAGTAATAAATACAGTATGTTGTGGATAGCTGCTCTTGCAGAGGGTGTTAGTGATAATAAATTTCTCCCATGACAAACAGTGATTTTTATGCTTTTATTTCAGGTGAGAACACAATCCTGTGCTGTTTGGGCACAAATTAAAAGTAAGTCAATTTTTCCTTCAGTGAGAAAATGGAAGTTATCATGGCTTTGCATAGCCGCATAAACTAATAATTGTTGTGTCTGTTTCTTCTTTTGCCATTAGTAGTTGGTTCACTGTGAGGATTGGAGAGGTTAGATGCAGAAAATTTGCCTCCTGCTTCAATATTCCATTCCAAAGGATTCAGTAATCCATTCTAAAATAGATTCTCTGTTTTGTCCCTGGTTTTCAGTACTACTCTTTCTGTGCATCACATTCAAATCTTTTCAACAATTTTTGTGCACAAAGGATTTGAAGCAGAGAAGATGTGAAATTTTAGAATAGCATGATTTAAGATAGTTTTATGTTGGCTTAAAGATTTAAAAATAATAATTCTAGCTTTTAATAACCGCGCTATTTATTTTGGTATGTTCAGATGGTCCTTGAAGAATTAAGTACTTTTGTGAACTTAGGAAAATAAGAGATGCCATGCAAAAATGGAAAATACGGCTAATTTTTGTACTTGTAAGTAGTTCTGTAAAAGTATAATGTTATAACTTTGAAAGCCAGCAAATTTTTCAGACTGGTTTTATCTTTGTTCTACATTTTGACTATAAAATGTTTCCAGTGAATGTTTACATCAGAGGAGTTAGGAATCCACTAGAGGTAAGTTTTTCCTCCTTTGCACCATGGTAGAAAGTACTCTTTTCACCCATTTCATCATGTTTCAGCAAAAAGTAAACATTCGCCTCTCATGACAAAGAAAGTGGCACCACTGGGGTCCCCTACAAACTCTAAACTCTGCTTTTGAGCTGCAGACTATGAATTGGTGGTACTGGAAAGTGAGGTGGTACTTGGGAATGATAATAAATCAAGTGGTGCATGGAGTGCCTGAGCTGCATCTCCTGAACTGTTAAAAAAATTCACGTCTGACTTGCTGTTACTGATCTGGTGACAACTGTGTGTTTATTTCTAGATTACCTTTTGTTATTTACTCTCATGACCTAGTTCATTTGCCATCACACTTCGATTATAATTTGAGGAGTTAGTGGTTGTGGAGACTGAGCTAAGGATTTGCTAGGTTTGAGGGCTCCATTGCTAGAGCTCTATAGGCAGATGTAAAAGAGCTGTAAAGTAACTGGGAAGAGAAAAAACTGTACTCTTCTGAATATGTCATTTATCAGCTTACAGAATATCATCAGAGGCTGTGTTATGTGTAGGTGGATTTTGGTTTTGAGGTGAAAAGAATGGGCATTGGAAGATAGTAGTAGGACAGGTCAGACCTTTTGCTTTCTGTTGTACATCTGTTTGCCTTTATATTGAATGGATTTCAAGCTAAATGGTGTCTGGCCTTGGCCTAATGTACTTCTGCAGCTGGAGAGGCTGAGAGTATTTTTGGCTCACTGAATCCTTGTAGGAGTATTTCATAATTTAGCTTGTGTGGAAGGCAGATCTGTAAAATAAATCTAAACCAAACAGGCCTGTTCCAAACGCAGTCAAGACAAAGCTACGCATTGTATGATAAATCATTTTCATAAAAAGCAATAGAAAGCTGTTAAAATCATGCTTCTTTCTGTCACAACTAAGTAAAATAAACTTTGAGGGATTTTCACCAAATATACTCTACAATGTATAGGGAATACAGTTCTGTCGTTTTTATGGTGAGCTGACATCTACTCTAGAGATGCGTAACTTGCTTGTGGTGTTACAGTGATAGAAGGTCAGGTGTAACTTCTGCCAAAACTAAACATTCTTGTAGGCTGAACAGATTTTCCTTGTAGGATCCTTGTCTGAAATTCTTTATTTTGCCATATTGGCAGTAAGTTCACAGGTGAGAGGTGCTGCACAGATAAAAGCCTTGCTTCACTGAGCACTGTTGGGCAAAGATAGTAAACTGGTCAGGTTCTCCTTATGGCTCTGTATGATTTTTTTTGTGCTTCAGATCAGCTGTTGAGGGTGTTTCAGTTGAATGCCCACACGGTTTGTGCCTGTAGATTCACATGAGCTGAAAAAGAGTTCAATTTAAGTAACCAAAGTTGCTTTTCAGATGTTCAGGCACTTGGATTCTCATTGTGGACATATACGCTAATTGCACTAAGTGCTGTTTTTGCAAGAACTGAAAACTTTTGCTAAAATGTTAAATACTTGTACTTGCAAGATTTTAAAAAAAGTAAAGTTGTAGAATCTTGCAGGAATAAGATCCGTTATCCCAGATGTCTGTGGAAAATCCAGTAAAAAATAGGTAACCTTTGACTAATGCTGAAAATGGGATAGAGGTGAATGGAAGGGGTTAAGCTTCTATTTTCTCAGGTTACCTTCACCAGTAGTTCTTAGTAATTCTGGTTTTGATGGCAAATCACTGTAAGCCTTCTGCGCTGTCCCTGGGTGGCTTCTGGTATTTATGGGCTTGGGTAAGGCTGTCATTGGCAGGTTTATTTCTGTTCTGTCACTTGGGGGGGGGGAAGAAAAAAGAAATCGAGAAAAGAAACCATGCTCAAGTCATAAAAAAATTTGAAGGGGTTGCATTGAGCCATCTAATAAAGCACTGGAATTTTCTTACACCAGAGACCACCTTGGCATATGGTTTGGACTGAAATTGCCAGTGTTGAGAGGGGAAAATGTGATACTGAGTGTCTAAATTTAAAGAAAAAAAAATTAGAAACAAATTAAAGGCTGGAAACTGAGCCATGGAGAAGTATAATTACATTTGAGGAATGCACCATTTAATCTTAATTCCTCAACTCAACGGTAATTCCTAGACAGTCAGTTCCATTACTACTTGACTGAACATTAAGTCCAGCATCTGAGTTTTGCTACAGTATTTCAGCTTTGAGCAGATTCAGTTGGTTAGTCACCTCACCTGGCTGAAGCTATACTTTGATATTTGTTTGTTTGAATTATTTGATACTTTCTTTCAGATTTATCACCCACTCCGCAGTACATGACTGCTGTTGGATTAGTGTCAGTTGCTGCTGTCTGCCTTATACTGTTCCTGTCGTTCTCGGTGGCACGGTATGTATTGCTACCAGTTTTGTAATCCTCCTGCACAAGGCTTACATGTTTTTCTTTTCACATATTTTTTCTTGCCAGCCTGCTTGGTTTAAACCTCTCGTGTGGTTAGAAACTATTATCAAGAGTTCTTCAGTGGTCACTAAAGCAGTCCGTTGCTTGAACTGATGCCTTATATTTGCAATCACTGGCAAAACATCTGAAAAGTACAGGGCTCATCTTAATAAAGAGAGGATTCGGACAGTGAGTAACGAAGGAATTTAGTTCAGAGGTGTTTTGATTTAATTGTAACTAAATAAGTTACATTTATATGCTGCGCTACTGTAAAAGTGAAGTCATACCAACAGAAATGTTGATGTACTTTCCTTGAGTAAGGAGCCAATTTCTGGTCTTCCCAACTTTATTCAAAAGGCTGAAAATTATTGTTTTTCAGTAATGGTTGATCTTTAGCTAAAGGTGACAATAAAAACATGTTTGAAACTTTTAAGAAATTGATTTATTTCTGTTTCATGATCCTTCGTGCAGGGGCAGTAACTTTATCTCAGAATTTGTCTTCCTCTCAGAAGTAAAACAATTGTGTGCCTTTAAGTAATTGTGAATTTCTATGTATGTGTAAAATCTCCTGAGTAAAAAATACATCTTTGTTGTTCATTTTAATATGTTTAAGAATAATCTTCTGACTTACGTCTCCTGAAAGGTCTGGAGCCTCCAGGTTGGGGTCTGTGGAGTATAGAGCATTGATTGGTTCAACTGCTTATGTGGCATTGAGAAATACAAGGAGTTAGTTCTATACAGGGCTGGAGAAAGTAGGACTATTTGGATTATTTAGTGGTCTAAATTTCAAATCAGTTCTTACAGTCTGATTTCCAAAATAAAGGTTCCACAGTGTCTTTTTTTTTATTTATTTATTCAAGAAATTAAAGAAAGGGATCCAAGGATGCAGAGTAAACTCGATCTTGCAGTCTTGATTGGTTTGGGGTTTTTGAAAAACAGTTTCAGAGTAAATTGACATTTGAGGCAGAAGGAGCTGGAACTGTCTTGGTGTCTAAACTAGCAGAGGGCTTACTGCAGGAGGAAGGGCCCATGGTGTGAAAGGCTCCTCAGTTATTTCAGTTTCTCTGTTGAAAATGTGACAGAGGGTTATAAATATTTCTAAAAACTATGTCAAATCAATTAGCTTCACAGAGATTGTTTAGGACCATAGGCAGTACTGAAAGAATCAGGTATGAGTATGAACCAGCTATGCATGAGTGTAGAGAAGATTAGGTCCTAAATGAACTTGCATTTCAGTCTTCTTTAAAGGGAATGAGAGCAAAAGGAACCTCAGGTGACAACCTTAGTGAGCTGAGTACGTTGACTACATTTGGCAGTGGTCATGTTGTAAAGTGGTGTAATGTTGGGGACAGGACTTGAAAATTAAACAAGTATCTTTTTGGCCCTAGATTCCACAGAGAAATTACTGAATCCATTCTCCTGGTTTAGAGAGTATGAGTCAGAATTCTTGTCAGAGAGTAAAGCTGCCCCATCCCAGTAGGTGGCAGAGAAGAAAAAGCGCAGATGTCATTTATGATAAGACCCTGCGCAGTACTCATGAGAAGCAGCTGTAATGTTTATACATAACAAATACTCTTTTAGTTTTAAATAAGTGTCACGGTTTAGGGTCATGGCAGCCCCTTAGACCGATAACAGACGCTCTCTGTTAACCCCCCTCCCTCCCCAAAG
>WTSP01018966.1:0-38659 GCA_025331215.1 Actenoides lindsayi | reverse complement strand
GGTGGGGTGTGTTTCTTTTCTCTTATTCATAGACAAAATGAGCCATCACATTAGAAGGTCATACCAGAATTTATTGCCAGAGTGAAATGGTTATATGTGGGGTGGTTTTTTGTTTGCTTTGTTTTTTCCCCCTGCTTTCCTCAGTAACCCAAAACACAACTACTCTCCGAAGTTTATCTCAGTTTCTCTTACTCATTAGATTCCTAGCAGTACAGTGGTAGGTCTGCATTTTTATCTTGGACATGCAGGAGATTAATCTTCCAAAATAAATTGTTTGGATTTGTACAGTGTGTCTGTTACAAATTTAATAAACTACTGTTTGAAGGAAATAAGATTAAAATATTTAAAGTATTTTGGGACCTCAAATGTAATAAAAATTTACTGAAATGCCTCTCCTATCCCTTCCACTGGATGCCAATCACGGAGTTCTGTCAAGCCTTCTGCTCGAAGACATTCTTTCATGAAATACAGAGGAACCTGGACAAGCTGAAGAGGTGGGCTGAGGTGAACCTAATGAGGTTCAACAAGACCAAGTGCAGGGTCCCATATTTGGGTCGGAACAATCTTCCTATGAACTCAGGCTTGGGGATGAGGTGATAGAAATCAGCTCTGTGGAAAAGGACTTGGGGCAGTTCGGGTGGACAAGAAGCTGGACATGAGCCAACGATATGCACTTGCAGCACAAAAGGCCAATTGCATCCTGGGCTGCATCAGAAGCAGCATGGCCAGCAGATTGAGAGAGGTGATTCTGCCACTCTGCTCTGGTGAGACCTCACCTGTAGTACTGTGTCCAGCTCTGGATCCCTCAACACAGGAAAGACACAGACCTGTTGGAGCAGGTCCAGAGGAGGGCCACAAAGATGATCAGTGGGTTGGAAAACCTCTCCTACAGGACAGGTTGAGGGAGTTGGGTTTGTTCAGCCTGGAGAAGGCTCTGGGGAGACATTATAGTGGTCCTTCCAGTACCTCAAGGGGACTGTTTATAAGGGCATGTAACAATAGGATGAGGGGCAAAAGTTTTAAACTAAAGGGTAGATTTAGATTGGGCATTAGGAATAAGTTCTTTACTATGATGGTGATGAAACACTGGAACAGGTTGCCCAGGGATGTGGCGGAGGTGCCATCCCTGGAGATATTCAAGGTCAGGCTTGATAAGGCTGTGAACAACCTGATCTAGTTGAGAATGTCCCTGATCACTACAGAGGGGGTGGACTAGATGACCTTCAGAGGTCCCTTCCAATCCAAGGCATTCTATGATTCTTTGAAATGCAGTCTCCTTCTGGAGAAATACAGTTGTTCTTTTAAAAAAGAAGTTGCAATGCCGCTGTGGGGGAAGAAAATAATCAAGAACGAGTGATCTTAATTTAAATGTAAAGAATGGAAGTACATGTATTATATGTATGCCTACTTAGAGCAAGAATGAAACCCTATTTGTAAAATCCAAATCCAGATTGTCAGATCAAGACAAAGCAGCTCTTTCAACTGCTCTGTCTCCCAGACAGAATCATGGGGTGTCAGGAGGAAGTGTTTCTTGCAGTATGACTATAGAGTTAATGAATTATCTGTTCCAAGTTCTTGTTTTTTACATTATTTATACTCAATACACTGTATTTGTAAGGATGATTAGTGCACCATCTGCCTAGGCCACAAACGGGCATAAAGGAGACAACCTCTTGATTAAAATCTCCTTTCTTCTAAGCAGAGAGTAGGAAACCACTATTCTTTCTGGACATGCAGACATCCAGTCTCCTAATTAATCTCCATCAGTCACTAGATAAAAATAGCCTGGCCAGACCTAAAGTTATTTAAATGCATCACTAAGCTAAAATATAATACAGCCAAGCCGCAAACACTTAGTTCTGTATCCTCCACAACACTGTACTGGAAATACAGTCTCTTGTTAGGGCACAGTGTCAGAATTAATCACAAGCTCTGAAGCAAGTTTCTAATTTTTATCATCACAAGACTATGACTAATACTGGAATTCATCCGGATAAATGTGGATGCCTCCACCAGAGCCAGCAACCCCAGCTTCTTCCACAGTTTGGCAGAGATCTCTTCCATAGTCAACAGCATCTGAGGTGCAATTTGTTCTAATGCCTAAAAAGGACACAAATGAGTTGCAGCCTAATCAGAACTACTAGTTTCCGGACAACATAAAGGAACTAAGAGTGATCAGTCCAGAAATACAGATACATGTTTTTGATGCCTGTTAGAGGAGATGAATTTCACAGTTTCAGCTTCACCATGCTTGCAAATGGCTGAGATTACAAGAAATCTGCCATTTCTATTAAATCTATGAGCAATACTAGCAAAAACATCAAAGTCCAGAAAATGTATTTTAATGCCCAGCTTTCTATCTTAATTATTGTGTCACCACATTTACCCATTTACTACTTTCTATCTTCATTTTTGCACTGCTCCAGCATTTGCAAGTAATTTGATTTTCTCCCTCCCTTAAACATACACTGTTGTCCCCTTTGTGACACTTGTGATCATTTTATGTGACAAGCACCATTTAATTCAACTGGGCCCACTGTCATGATATAGCCAATCAGTATAACTACTACATACTTGTTTTAATCCATTTTCATAAATCAGTTCCTGACAGTGTCTTCTCAGAATTTCTTCAACTTGTCAATGTTCTCACCACTACAACACTGTGGAGATGTCTGCAGCATCTGAACTCAGCTTCCAACTCAGCTTTAGAGGTCTCTCAAGAAATCATGTGCTATATACAACATGTTTTTCTTTTTTTCCTTTCTTCCCTGCGAAATGTGGCTGATGTGTGTAAGACTGAGCAGACTATTTTCTGCTTTTACAATAATGGAGTGTGCCATAGCAATTACACCTACACTTATGTGCCATCTGGACAAGTGCTGTCAGTGAAAAATAAATTGCAGATGAGATGTCATCATTTTTTAAATAACTATTTTTAGTTCATGTTAAGAGCAAGTGTCTTACTAAACTCGAAATGCACACTCAGTCCTGTAGTTGTTAAACAAACTGACATTTAAATGAAAAATACCAAGACTTAAACTTGAAGAGGATCAGAAAAACATTTGCAATGTCACTCCAGAGTTTGCTCAACCTGGAACTCATGGATGATGCTTCTGTTTTGCATATGCTTGAATTAGAAACACCATGCCCAAAGTGTCCGTCTACCCCAGTATCAGAATATACAATACAACAGCCCTTAAAACACACACATATACACGCTCATCACCATCTTAACTTTTGCAGTACAAATTAAGGGCAATCCTTGTCAACAACTCATGTGTGAATCACGTTGAGATTTTCTGTCCTGGAAAAGGACCCATCTGTCATTACTGTATTCATAAACTAATTAAAAATAGAAGTGGAAAAGCATTATATATATCCACATAACAGATGAAAACAGTCTTTAGGGGAAGTGGAGAAATAATATATTTCCTTAGAGATTCCAAAGCATTTGTCAAACGGTGATTAAATCTCAAAGTCTCCCTGTGGCCTTATTTGCAGAATAGTTTAAGAACAGATAATCCAAGGTATAAACTAAGGCAAATCACTCAGTGGTAAATCCAGAGAATTTAGGAATCTGGGTGCTGAGGTTTATCTACTATTTTAAACCACCTTCAGCTGTCAGCAAGAGGAAGCCTAATAAATTTAGAGAGTCATAGAGTAATTTATGTTGAAAGGGACCTCTGGTCATCCCCTGGAACCAACCCCCCTGCTCAAAATAGGGAAAATTTAGATCAGGCTGCACAGGGTCTCCTCCAGGAAAGTTCTGAATATAACTGACAACAGAGACTCCACAACCTCTCTGGTCAACCTATTCCAGTGCTTGACTGCCCTCACGGTGACTTTTTTTTAACCTGTCTAGAATTTTTCTTTTCATAAATTACATCCACTGCCTCTTTTCCTTCTACTGTGCATATAAGAGTCTGTCTTTTCTATAATGTCCATCTTCCCTCCATTTTCTCTTCTGAATACTGAACAAACCCAGCTCCCTCAGCTTCTCCTCATACATCATCCACTCCATCATCATGACCATCTTTCTTGCCCACCTACGGATTTACTGTCGTATGTCAATGTCTGTCTTGTACTGTGGAGCCAAAGCATGATACAAGACCACACCTGTTGGTGTTGCAAATACAGCCCAAGATGTTGTTGGCCTTATCAGTCAGAAGGGAACACTAAGACAGCCTGTTCAATATCCCCCATATAAGATTCCCATCAGCCAATTTTTGCAGCCTGCTGAGATCCTTCTGAGTAGCAGCTCTGTTCTCCAGTGTATTCACCTCTCCTCCCAGTTTGGTATCATATACAATATCGCTGAAGGTGCGCTTTGTTCCACCATCCATCTTGTTAAACTAAACATTATTAGCTCCAACATTGATTCCTGACAAGAAGACACCAGTAACCAGTCACTCTAGATGTACTACACATTGCTGATCATCCTCTCTCTCATTAACAGGTAATCTGTCTGACCTTTGACTCTTCAAATTCAATTGCTCCCTACTTCAGCAATGTCGCAAAGCTGAGGGTTGAAATCCTGCAGTTCACCCTGGTTACTTTTCTCACCATCATAAATTTCACCACCTCAAGGTTGCTGTTAAGCCAAGGCTTTCAGCAACCTTCACACCCCTAAACAGTCCTCCTGTATTTAGAATTAGCAGATACGACAGACTGTCTTCCATCTTCAACTTGTTTATCACCTTTGTGAAGAGATATTCTTCAATCTCTTGAGAAGGATTTAAAGCCCTTCTCACTACGTTAACAAGCCTGTTGGAAAAGATGCTCTCGCCTCTCATTTCATCAGACACATCCTGCCTCTGCAGTAGCCTTCATTACTCAGAAGGTCCCTTGTTTCATAGAATCATAAGTGTTGGAAAAGACCTCCCAAGATCATCAAAAGTCCAACCATCTACCTAACATTATCCTGACCACTAAACAATGTAATGAAATACCACATCTGCATGTTTTTTGGATACGTCCATGGATAGTGAATCCACCACCTCCCTGGGAAGTCTGTTCCAATGCCTAAATGTTCTTTCAGTATAGAAATTTTTCCTAATGTCCAATCTAAATCTCCCCTGGTGGAATTTAAGCCCATTTCCTCTCATCCTAGAGCTAGTTACTTGAGAGAAGAGACCAACACCCACCTCACTACATCCTCCTTTCAGGCAGATGTAGAGTGCAATAAGGTCTCCTCTCAGCCTCCTCCAGACTAAAAAATCCCGGTCCCCTCAGCCACTCCTCATAAAACACATTCTCCAGAAGTCACAGAAGCCAAAGGTCTGATTGCAACACCAATTGCACAACCAGGTATTCACCCACAGGATGTATATGCTTTTACCTAGGCCTTTCCCCCTCTCTGGGCCAACTGCAGGGAACACACAACCCCATCCCCTCCACCCAGAGCCCTGTACACACAGCCAGTACTTTCTAGCTTTCCCTTTACATTATCACTGTGCTCAGCAGCAAGGGACAGGAATTTGAGGGCGAGACTATTGTCAGAGATCCGTTACTTGAATGTAGTATTTGGTACAAGATCCTGTACTTTTTGATACAACATCAAGTAGAAACTCAAATATATATATATATATGTATATGTGTGTGCTCATAAATTTAATTTTAAATTATTTCTGAATTTTAGCTGCAGGTCTTTTAGCATCAGAAATAGTGTGAATTTTTTTTTAGAAATACCAGCTTCATTCTAATTCTTACAATTATTTGGTATGAAAAATAGCTTCCCAGTTTGTCCTGGTCAGATTGGCTCAAGGATGGTACAGTCAAAGGTTTTACCGCTACTGGATGAAAGCACATAGGGCATTATCACTCTGCCTACCTTAGTTACATTAAGCTACTCTCAGTACTTCTTTTTTTCTGTCACTGTCCATTTCTTGTTAGTCACCCATACAACAAGTTCTTGGCTAGTGTATATCATGGTTTAGGGTCAGGGTAGCCCCTTAGACCTATAACAGACGCTCTCTGTTAACCACCCTCCCTCCCTCCCCAAAGGGGAAGAGGAAGGGAATAAGGGAGAGAGACTTAGCAATTAGAAAAGGAAACTAGAACAGCTTTAATGAAGATGAAGTTAAAATTATAAAAATGGAATATATACAAATCTATACAACACCAGTATCAAACCCAACCCCCCTGATGGTAATGACATCACCATCACCACTGATGCTGCGGAGCAGGCACTGGGGGAGTCCCAGACTGGGCCCTGCAGCAGATGGGAGCTGTGTTCAGGACCTGGATTCTGGAACTGGGTTCAGGAACACACAGACTAGAATCGAAGGCAGAATGGACAGAGTCCTCCTTGGGTGCTCCGAGGAAGGAACCGAAAGAGGACCCAAGCCAAGCAAAGCTGACAACGCAGGCCAAGAGTGGAGAAGAGCCCAAAGACCCCTCGGATTCCTCAGCTCTATGCCAAATATGACATGTATGGGCTGGAATACCTCGTTGGTCAGTTTGGGGTCACCTGTCCTGTCCGCTCCTCCCTGCAGGTGCAGCCTTTCACTTTCTGCACTCCCCAATGTGGTACATAAGATGTGTACACAAGCAGTGGCCTTGGTGTGCACACCAATCCTTGTAGTAGCTCTAGACATGGGGTGTTCTCACTGCCAGAAGCAGACACTGTCTGTGAGAACAAGCTGCTAACTTCAGACAGTGCAGTTAGTTAGAAGAACTGAGCTGAAAAGTAAAATTAACGAACAGAATTAGTTCTGTTCTCACTCAAACCAGGACAGTGTACAGAGGACAGACCCATAGCACATCACTGAGTTGAAAGCATAGCTACATTCATCATTACAGAATTCAGTGGATGTTACCAAATTTTTGTCTGTGAGGGACATTTTTCCAAGAATCTTCAGATTACTTTTACGTAGAGTTCAAGAGTTATGCCAAAAGTCATATTTCCTAAGTCCAACTACACAAATTCATACCATCTGTCTGCCTCTGAATATTACTAAATTTCAAGCATGAAAATGTGAAGAGGACTTTATATCAAGTATACTAACATGACTGTTCTATGTTCTGACTTCAACTGCTATCGATATTTTCCCCACTTCTTATTCTTCCTACAGCTGTAATATCTACTTACTGTTTGTTAAACTCTCACTACAGAGGTTCTCATCTACCAAGGGAAAATACATGTATTCCTTCCCACAGTGAACCTCATTCTTTTCTGAGTGATTATTTTGCTACAACAAATATACCGTCTGGCACTGTGTTTTCTGTATACACTTTATTGCTACTCACTCATTAAGTTCTCATGAAAAGAAGTTAAAACATTAATATTTTCTGGAAAAATACACAGTTGACATTATTGCAAATAGTAACAGCATTTAATTCTGGCACTCAGGAGAATGTCTGAAACCATCAGGTTAAATTACACAGCAACATATAATTTATAAAACAATAACATAAAAGCCTTCCTTCTCCCCCCACATATTAGGACACACAGTTCTGGTTAGCATGCACACTGCCACTCAGAAACCAAGGTAATGCAGGATGAAGTGGGAACATGAATAAAGAAAGAAAAATGCCTGTTTGGTGGGGGGAGAATTAAATTCCATACCTGATTTCATCTTTTACTCAACACAATAACCATTCTGATGAAAGAACCATACTTTTTTTTTTTTTTTTTTTTTTTTAACAGTAGAACAAAACATTAAATGGTTTGAAGTGCTGTGTTGATTTTCTTTTTCTCTCCTGGAAATTCAGTGATTTATTATTTCCAGAGCTGTGCAGCAGAATGGCAATGTGCAGCACACAGTATCAGAACGGCTGCTTAGTACATTATTAACTACAGAAAGAATTGCCCATGGAATTGTGCCTCATTTGGAATAATGATTTAAAATGAAATCATGACTACATCAGCTGAAAGATTTACTGCAATAAGTATCTTTCTGGTAGGCTTGCAGGAACATTTGTCAGAAATTTGTGGTCCAATGTAGACAGAAATCTGTATCATCATTCAGAATATATTTTATTTAATTGCTGATCCCCTTTAAAACCTTTGTCATGTCAGTTACTGTCCATGTCTGTCCCTTTTCTGTCCTTCAGTAGCTAAGAAAATAAAGGAAGAAATGCTTTGTAGAGAGGAAGGACCTAAACCAATAGGATGAACACCTTTCTTAACTGAAATCTCTATGCTCTATGACAATAAAAATCAGCAATATAGTTATCGTCATTATCATTGGACAGTTGTCATTAGGGCTAATTGAAGAAATTTTAATAGAACTATTCTCAAAGAAAAACAAGATCTATTTTCACTGTTTTCTCATGAAGTTGGAAACCATACCCACAGTGTCAAGCTCCCAAGTTTGACATATCAGAACACATACTTTTATCATATAAAATATGATAAATTTCCCTTTATAAAAGGGAAGTTATATAAAAATAATTCTGTCCTATCCTTAAGAAAATTATTATAGGATTTGCCTTCTTGAAGAATATTCTTTCAATTGGGAAACTATTAGTTGAAAGAGTCAAGTTCTCAAAATCTTGAAAACTTACAGAAAAGTTTGCATCCTTTACGCATCTCAAGCTACACTGTCAGCCAGATCAGTATTTTCCACCACTGGCTACATCCTTGCATCTGCAGCCATTTTTTACTCCACTTTTAAGAAATACTGTAGCACCTTGTAACATTGTAAGAGATCTCTTGGAGCTCAATGCTGGCCATATTATATAAACATTAAACATTATGCAGCAATTCTGTGACAGAGAAAACTGCAGACCTTGCTTTTCTTATTTCTTATATATCTTTTATTCTGAGTTGTTTCTTGATGAAGTCTCATCCCTACAGCCCTCAGCCAAAACCATCTTGATTACATGAAACCTCTGTGGAGTCTCAGCAGTTAAAGGGAGAGAAAAATCACAGAAATGGATACTCAAGGACATGGTCATTCAGGGGTCTCAGCCTCACTGGAAGCTCAGATTTGGCATTATCAATGAAAGCCCATGAGAAAATTCTTACATGGCTAATACTTTCCAGGGCAGTTGCTACAGCATGCTGCTGGGGAATTGTCCAGTCAAAACCCACTTCCCAGAGGCACATTGTGAAAGCCCAGGCAAAGCAGCAGCACCATTCATGTCACTAAGGCCAAAACATTTTTCTTTCCTTCTCAAATGAGCATGAGCTACAAAGGCAAAGGAAAGAGAAACACACTCCTGCAACCTCAGTAATGATAATCAAGAAATCTCCAGGCCCTTTTCAGAAACAGGCAATACAGCAGTGACCACCAGCTTGGCTGGATTACAGTCAGCATTCCCTAAGCGGTACAAAAGAAGAGGCAGGTTACCTGACAGCTTACCTGTTTGTGGCCTCTGGCCAGGACTGTAACCCACACATGTACAACAGCACCTCAGGTCAGACAAAGCAGAGAAAGTGGTGGCAGGAGAAGCAGCAAGGGAATGCCGTTTGCATTATTCTCTCCCATCATAATACAGTTTAACCTTCAGACTGCACTTTTCTTATCTTCTGAGACCTTTAACAACATTAACTACTCAAATACAATAACCTTTACATTTGGCTGCCTGTAGCTAGCTACCATGATGAAATAGCTCTGCATGGACAGCCACTGCTGTGCTCCATACAGCAATTGTTACTGCCAAAACAATTCTGAGTCCATTGCCTTCCTCCTGGGGCTGATCTACTTTTGCCCCCAGTGAGTAAAAAAGGTGACAAACCTCAGTGAGTAGAACAGGAAACATAATAGCAGAGGTTCGCTAAAAAAATACGATCACATGAGTTTTTCTTCATTCCTTTTACATTGTGTGATGCTACAATGACCATTGCCTTTAAATATGCCATTTATCAGCATAAAAGAATTACTTACTACTTGTGGTGTATTACTTTTCCAAAGGGTAAGGGTAATTCATCAAATACTGAAGTATCTGAATTGACCCATTTCATTTACTGCATGAAATACTCAATGCTCAATATAGGATAGGAAGTCCAAGTCCACTTCTCTCAAGTTCAACTGATATTACAACATTTGCTGATCTCTCCATATATCCTTCTAACAATCAATTATTTTTCCTTACAAGTTTATCTCCAATGTTGAGACATACGTATGTATACGTATCTATCTCTATGTATTTTTACACATGCATTTAATGAATATATTGTCCTTCTCAGGAAAGCAAGAAGCCAAATATTTTAGCAAGTCAGTAAGCTGCAGTATAAATTTCATGTGTCACATCACACTGAATACATAAACAAGGTGAAAAAATTAAACCTGAACTGCAGTTAAGAATAATTCTACAACACTATCTAGATTTTTTTAATATACACAAAAAAATACCAGATCTGTAATTTATTTTTCATATTCACAAAGTTACTTGTGTTAGGCTCCTTTCTAGAAATTAGGGCATTTAAAATATTTGCTTTTCCTGTCTCTGAATTATGAAGATGTTGTGGAGATTATTTTCTGTTTAGAAAAGAGTTTTTTCCAAATGTCACCAATATATTTATGACTGCTATATGGTTTTTATCAGAAAGGATAAAATAGTAGTTTCATAAGAAGATCTAAATCAATTAGTCTGAAATTTGAGCCTCAACTTTATTTACAGTATTAAGAATTTAAGCAGAGAAAAAAAGCAGACAATGCACAAACCAGACTACCGCAATTTGCATAATTGTGGAACAGCATTAAAGAGCTTCTATTTAAAAGAGAATTACACATTGACTCAGCATTACACTTACAATCTCTGATAGAATTGAAAATAAGTATCAAGACTTGTGAGTCCTTAACTACTGCTTTAATTGTAAAACTAGACTCTCTTACAAAACAGGACTGGGGGACAACAGAAGAGAAAAAAACAGAAAGAAATTAACTCTTCTCTGCTAAAGAAACTAAAGATGAGTGCCTAATTTCAGGCTGTTCATCTAATATATACGAAATATTTATTCATTAATATCAATTTCTACATTAATCGGGATGGACTTGGGCTTGTAATACTTAAACAAATGAGGTACAGTTTGCATGCTCACTTACTCTTCCAAAACCATCAGAATTTCTCACATAGCATGATGAAAAAGCAACATCAAAAGCTTATTATTATTTTGTCTTCTACTACATTTGGAGTTCTTCTTTGTACTATATGAGCTATTTAATCCTAAGTTTTAGACGTACTTAAATGATTCTAACATACTAGTGAGTACTCATTTTCATAGCTTGGGGCCTTGAAAGTTTAATAAATATTTCTAAAGCACTTTGAGTTGTTTTAGGAAGTACTACTGAAGTAAAATATCATCTTATATGCCTCTCCAGGATATAGATACATCAGCTCCCAGGATAAAGAAAAGCAGCAGTCACCATGTAATAATAATGGAGAAAAAGCAAAACTCAAGCAGGTATTTGCAGTTTGGGCAGCACCAAACAAAGTTTTGGTTTGCTGATCTGTTTCCATTCCCACATCCAAGCTGAATCTCAGCTCACAGTGAGGTAGCATAATCTAACATCTGAGATGCTGGACAGTTTGTCCCTATTATTTTTAGATTTCAGCAGACAAGTTTTATTTTCTGCAGAAGAGGAGAACAAACCATTCCTCCACTACATCTTTAAAAACAGTAACACTAATCTGACCTATTAGGACGTTTCTCACATGCCAATGTACTGTGGAAAAGAACTTTTCACACATTTGGGGCAGAATTGTTTTTCCATTTCATGTACAGAGTGCCCAGCACTGTAACACATACATTTTGTCCTAATGATGGTATATCTCAATCAAAAGAAACAATTTTTAACACAAGCATTGTCCCAATACGTTTTTTAAAAATACAATTTTCAAAAAGAGCATTAGAAGTATTAATGATTGAGATTATGAAATAGAGGAGTAGTATGCAGAAAGTAATTTCTTACACCATTGTTGACTAAAAATTCCATCACCTTCTGTGAATATAAGCTATTGCTAAACGCAGCATACAAGTGATGCTTTAATTACAGACACATAAATCTGGAAAATAAATTAAAAATGCTCTATACACTTCAGTTACTTGGAAAAGCAAAAGTGAGGAGGGAGAACACCACTGAGCTGAAATAATTCCCCCCAAAATACCTTAAGAAGAGAAATATGCTCTTCAACTGGTTTAATCAAAACGTCCTATCATTTCCCTGAAGAATTCTCTAGCTGCTTCAGCAGAATTTCCATTCTGCCTTTGCCCTTCAGCATGATGTTGTCTCACAAGAGACCACGGACACTTCTTTATCACCATTAAAATCCTTGGAAGGTCTGTTTCTTGGACATTTGAAGGTTTTCCCATCTGCTAAATTAGAAAAATGTTCAGCTCTATAATTCTCAAATTTTAAACTCACTGAAAGCACAGACCCTGAACAAGTAGCTCCTTCTCAAGCAAGTAAGGCCCTACTGAATTAAATAAAACTGAACAGATAACTAAAGATTTCCAGGATTAAGCCCTTCAGCTTTTCATGAAACTTCTGGAGTTTTAACACACAGATAAGTACTAAGAAAACAGACATTAAAGTCAACCTACTGCATTTAAAAAAGTTCAGCTACAATATAACCATCCAGACAATAAAAAAAAGGCAGCAAATAGCTCATGTCTGAGTGGAACTACTACAGTAAAGGGTAAAATGAAAGAAGTTTACATAAAGATTTTTATTCAACTTTACTATCTATTCATGAATATCTGTCATAAATACCTAATTTGCAACTCATTTTCCCAAGTATCCATGTAAAATCTTTTATAAATTGCAGCACAATGAATAGATTTGAATTTCATCTACGCAACACCAGGAAAATGCAGATTTATTTTTTTTTATTACAGGTTATATTAAAAAAAAAGTTCAAAAATATTTAAGTAACTTGCTATTTATGTGCAAGAAAGTACTAAAAGGAGACAATTTTGAATGCTGGAGGGGCAAAGATGACACAAGAAGATGAGAAAGAGGTTACCAGCTGCTGAGATGATAACTATTTAACAGCCAACACAGACAGATGTGTTCACCTGTCTGCTCATCATTTCAGAGCCTCCTTTGGAGTGAACTGGAAATACAACTGTCTACATTCTAAAAGAGACTCCACGTGTACACTTGCCCCTCTCCCCCTCCCATCAAAATTAATCCACTCAAGATGCCCTGCAAAGGAGCCAGAGAGTGAAAGGCAGAGACTTCAAGGCAGCTCCTTCCAAGCTACCACTTACTAAGCATTCTGTGGTAACAAATGCAATGACTTCACATTTCACAGGCTAGTTTAGACTTTCAGTGTAAATGTTCCCTTGCCTTTTCATTTTTCCTTTATTTTTCCTCCTCTAACCAAGACCACTACTGGAGCATCACCTGTGTACACCCAAGAACCACAGTGCAAATCTGGCTCCTGGTTCTTTTTAGCTAAAGATGACAAAGCTCACCACTGTACCAAAGTTTAGGAGGGAGATTAGAAATGTATATCAAAGCCCGGTTTAACTAGACTTCCTTCCAAATAAACATTGCCTTTCAGAGACCAGAAGGGGCACCATTCACACCATTGCTTAGACAAAAATGCAAACTTCTTCTGCACAGACTGGGAGTAGTTTTGCCCCGATGAAGTTCTAATGGCTGATTAAAGGCTGATTTAAAATCTTATTCAACCACATACCCATTGCTAATGGTTTGTACACATACCTGTGACATTCTTAGAGACTGTATTTTGTTCAGGTATCTTAGTATTACATTTACAAATATATTACAACTGCAGACAGTTTCTGAAAGCAGGCAGCATGAAAACTCAGAAACACAGAATGTAAAGATAACAGGACTTAAACCTCATTTTCTGGGCCCTGCTGTTTTTATAAATAGTAAAATGTACACATTTAAGAGAACAGGTATCAAAAAACCCCACACTGCATGGCAACTGCCTACTTTAAAACTATGTTTCAGACTTCTTTCTAATGCTCTTAAAAGTCTGGTCAGCTTCTTAAGCAAGGCCACGAACTAGGCAAGGTTCCTCACACTGACTGGGAATCAGATGTAGTGAAAGATGCATATACAATAATATTGGTGTCCTCTGTGAATCTGTATTCCAGGTTGTAATCCAGAGTCAGGTGGACTTCTGGCAGGCATAAAAGTTTCCAAAAATTTGCCATAAAATTTTCAAGAAACTTTTCTGGCTGAAAAATGTGGTTGCAAATTAAAGAAAAACTTTTGAAATAATGATGAGACTGCATACATATCATCATATAAATCCAAAGTAAGTATTTCAAAAGAATAAAACATAGCAAGTGTTATCATCTTTTATTAAAGGAACTTGAATCTCACTTTCACTGTTGTGGGTTTTTTTTTTCCTGAACTTTTGTTTAATTCCCCGTGAATAGCAATAAAGAAAAAATACTTGCATCAGCTATGGATCACAGACTTTTTTTTTCAGATGGGGAAGCACTGGAAATGCCACAGCTCTCTGAATGACTTCAGTTAAAACAAATTACAAGAGTTCACCTATTTCTATCAAAAACAGTGCTTTGGAAGGCATGCCTTTAAATTCTGCCCAGTCCTGAAGAACCACACTGGGGCTATGAGAGGGCAAACTGGTTCTGGTTGAAGAACAACAGTCGCACTGAAAGTAAGTTCAACCTCTTCTACTCATGCAGCACCTTTTGAAAGGACTTTTCCCCCAACTTCTAAGTCAAACATTTCCCCTCTTCAATTCCTTCTACTAATAATTCAACACCACTGGTTTCTTAAATTAAACCTATTGATCACGTATTAGAGAACTACAGTTCATGAAAATAAATGACAAGGTTTTTCCTGCTAGTATATTTTGGATCAAAAAATGCAGGAAGGAATATTCCAATGATTATAACTGTTTTATTAGCAACTCTGAAAATATCTATTTTTCATATTGCTAATGTTCTAAAATACAGCAGGTACTTGAGGCTGCAGATGTTCCTCTCTAAAATGCAAATGGTCCATAAAATCTGTTTGTAAATAACAAGGAAGAAATGGATCATTAAGAAATGTATCAGTGTGGAAGGACTGCAGCTCTGCGCAGAGTCCCCCCCCTCTAGCAGTAGCTCCCCCTTTCCCTTGCAGTGTTCTTTTCTTCAGTCACCCTGGGGTTCCCAGCACCACCGGAACCCGCCATCCAGCTCCACTAGTCACATGGATCAGGAGCCACTGGGAGCAGGCTCGTGCCAGAGAACTCCCTGGGCATAAAGGCAAACTCTCACACGGAGGTTGGGGAGAAAAGATTAGCAAGATCCTGACCCCTTGACTCCTTACACATCACTACCTGCTGATCTGATCATAGTGTGTCTTCTCTTACTATCAAGCAGAATTAATACTAAACTTTGACATGATTTTTTAATTTTTTTTATTATTCTTTTTCTAAGCATAGGTAGTCTGGTCCATAATCACTGTACCTCTTGGACATGGCTCTTAAACTCAGAGTATAAACCTATTATTCCACATTCCTCACACTGAATGCACTGAATTTGTGAGAGATAAAGAACTCACTGTAACTCATTTTAAGTGTATGAATTTCTTTAAACAGAAAGTACAATAGGAAAACTCTAGTATAATGTAGCTTCATATCAGTATCTGACAGTTCTGCATTAAAGAATATTGCAATATTTAGATGTTCAGCCTTTGCAGCTATTCAATAAAAGGTAATGGTAGGCATGTCAATTCTATCATTTTTACTGCAGTATTAATATTTACTGCCCTAGCTCTAGGATCTTATGTGAATATATTGTGTAAGAGAAGAGGAAAAAAAAAAATTGTAGCAGGATATTAGGCCAGGATATCGGGTCTTTTTTTTTTTTTCTCTCCCTCCCTGTGCAGTCTGTAAGATCACTGTGGCAGTAAAAGACCCTTACTAGTGTGTTTGTTCATTTAAGTATCAGGCAAATAATATGCAACTCACAGTGAACTAGATAACTCATTTTGGATTCTTCCCAGGAATTGTAAATTCATGCATGTTAAAAGTATCTTAGAACTTTTATTCCTTATTCTTTTACTTCCTTAGTTTAGGATATTCCAACACTCTTCTGCAGCTATATCAAGATCTGGAAAAGAAACGTTCAAGAAGATGACATTATAACAGTGATGCAGAGTTAATCACAGATGATGCCTGCATTTTCCCATGTCCAACTGGAAATTAAACATTAACAGGCCACTACACAACATTAGAAGTTGTGCACATGGACAATTAACCACAAAAACATAAGGTGGAGAAACATAAAATGCCCATAAATTTTATAAATGTTACATTATATTGTTATATAATTATATAATATATTTAAGCAAAGTAAATATTAGATTTTCACCCCAAAATTAGGGCTCCTGATAGGACTTGAATATCAATCAGCGAATACGATCCACCTTAGTAAAACGGAAGTGTGTCTTTATGATGTTACTGACAGTAGTGAAAGTAAATATGTTCTGTGTTTCAACTTTTGTTTGTTTGTTTTGACAGGGATCATCGGCTTCTGTCCATCTGACCCGCTGCAATGTGGCTAAGCCGTAGTAAATCAAGCTGTACTGGTTCTGCTGCCCACAGACCTTCCTAATTTGAGAAACAGAAACCAAAACTTTGTCTTACATTTGCAAGATCAAGCACACACATGTGTTTCATTGTGTCAAAGGACAAAAAAAATCCTCTTCTCAGCATTTGCCACAGGCTAAAAAGCAAAAGCTAGGGTTCCTAGCATGGCCTCCCACACACATGGTACCCAGCTGCCCTCCAACCCAGATGCAGCCAAGAGCAGGCATAGACAACTGTGCTGAGGCAGCGCAGGCGGTGGGGCAGCCTCTCCAAAGGCTCACATATAGCACGACTTGAACAAAACAACAGTAACGGTGAAAGGCCTCTGGCTTCCTTTGCCACTTCAGCAAGTGGTTTAGGTTGGGTTTGGAATTTTTGTTTTTTAACTGTATTTTAAGTGATTACATCCTTTACACAAAATCCTTTTGGAGTACTCTTACTCCAGCACCCAGTGCCCCTGCTGAGTACCACCCACTCCTTCAGATTGCTAGGAAAAAGGTTAGGAGACTCTTACTCCTGTGGTGAGTAGCAGTTTAATGTTTTCTTCCTATACCACAGACTGACAACTTGGAGAAGTGTATTACCCAGTACTAGAGAGCTGCGCTACCTGCACAGATGAATGAGACCTTGATATTAAGGCTGTGTAATCCCCTATCAATCTACATGCAAATACAGCTGCCACAGAGCTGGTAGACTAAACTTTTTGGAACTTATTTTTTCTGTGAAAGAGAGACGTTCAACCTTGTAACTTCTCAGTCCTAACAGTAGATACACACAGCAAAACTGGAAGAAACACAGAGAGAGAAAGACACTGTAAACTATCCACCCAGCTGTTTGAATACTTCTTTCGAAGAAAGAATGTCAAATACATACAGAATATTAACAGAACAATTTACCCCTGAATTCTACACTTCAGGTAGGCAGCATTTTTGCTTGATGTCAAAGTATATTTTTCTGTAAATGATTCTTGTAGATTTGCAGAGCTGTTTTAAGTTGACTGTACTTAGGTAAATTGTCTTCGTATCACTCAAAAGAAAGCAAGAGTGTCCTTGAGAAGAACTACAACCAGTAAACTTCAAATGGTAAAACTTCTGGAGGCAGCTATTGATCAGAGGAAAAGAAAATAAGAAATCTCATTATCTGATGCCAATATTTTGTCCTTTTTTGAATAATTATTACTTAGTAATACCTAGAGAATTTTTCACCATTTCCCCACATGAGCTTGCTCTGCGAGCAGATGAGACAAGATGACACGGCATACAACAGTTACTCAGTTTCTCTTGACTTCGCTTTTTCATTTCTAATACTGGAATCTGTACCAGACTACACTTGTAGGGGCATTACTTCTAATGGTTGCTGATCCTGCTTTCTAAAGAACCTGCATTTTGAACCTCCAATGTAGTTCATTTACCATTAGCAATAACTGTACCTGATCACAGTCACAAACATTATATAAAAACTGATGTTTATACATGTAATTAATGGTGGACATAAAACAGTAGACTGAAGTGTTTGCAGAAGCAAAAACATGTTCAAATAAATGAGCCAAATGATAGGCTACAAAAAAAAATAAAAATAAAAAGCACCAAAGATGAGTCTAAAGATATACAAATACACAAGTATTTGTACCAAGTTAGCACTTCTGAGTCACAGCCACCCTCACTCTTATTCCACCTACACTTTTGGTACTTCTGAACCTTGGCTAGATTATGCAACACTTTCTCCCTTCATTCAGTATCATCTTTGATGCTTCATCACCAGTTCTACTTCCACAAGGCCAAAAATTAATTCATTTTGCCTTTAAAAACAGAATGTTTTCATTGCTGCCAGACACTAAAAATCTGTTTGGTTTCTTGTTCTGTTTTGATTTGTTGTTTTGTTGATTTATTTTTTTTTTGGGGGTGTGTGTGTGTGTGTGTGTGTGTTTTGGTTGTTTTGTTTTGTTGCTTGTTCGTTTGTTTTTTAAAAAAAGCATCACTAGGGTTGATAATGCTGCTGCCATCTTTTGACTTTTCCCTCTTCTTTGCCTTTCTCATCCAGTATTCCTCAAATCCTGATGATTTTTTTTTTTTTTTTGCATCATCTGAAAGGGTACATTTCCCTTGCAAATATGAATGTCACTCATAGTTGCAAAAAAGTCCATAATGTCCTCCAATAAATGACCTCCAATATCCTTTATATTTTCATTGTATAAGTAAATATCCAGACCCAGAACCTGCCTTCGTACTACGGTTACTCCAGTAAGCATTCGCACAAGGACACTACACATTCAAAATTTCTCACTGATCATACCATGCTGTCTTTGGAAAGAACCATCTAAGCCACATAAAAGTGAACGCTGTCATGAATTTCCATACTCCCTTTGCCCTACGAAGGCAGGTGGCAATGCAAAATATTCAATCAGCTCTTTTTTTTCCTTCTAAATGTGAATAGGCAGAGGGGGAATTACATTTTTAGTGTATTCGACCTTGCCAAAAGTGAGCAAATGTTACCTAATGCAGATAGAAAAGCATTTTCTTCTGTGTAGAGTGCTGGGTTACTATCCACTTCAGACAACATCAGACTACATGGAAGGGGGGAGGTGTATTCCCAGAACTCACAGTGTTCACCATTTTAGTTCTACTCGCTGGCAGCGCTAATTACTGAGTAGCCTCATCTCAAATCTGTGACATTAATGACAAAGATCTCATAAGCTCAACAGACTGTGTGGCAAACAGATAGGGAAATAGATTCCCACTCTTTGTATCTTACTCAATGCATCTTTCCTATGTTTGATGTCCCTGGGTGTATTTAAAAACAAACCCCCTTGTTTTTCAGCAAATGAGATTGTGTACATAAGCATGTGTTGTACAAGAACTAGTGGCTGTAGTACTCCAGATTTTTTTCTTTTGTCTTATAAATAGCTGCAAACAGAGGGAAATAAATTCTCTTTCTTTATTCTAAGAGCTTTTCTCATCTGAGCACAACAGATGTTGTTTCCACAAATTAGTTTATAATTTCTTTCATAATTCAGTCAGAACAACCCTTCAATTCATAGTCAGGGAATAGATTTAGTGCTGTGCATAATTCTTGTAATTATGTAACAAAACTGCACTTTGCTAGGTGAAAACCTTGGCTATCAATCATTCTGTTTAGCGTATGGGCAACTTAATCTTCTGTTACACCAGCTGTGCACAGCCCAGCCGCACACACTAAGGATTTGTTACATTTCCACAGTATGAAATGTAAATGATTACTCAGATAGGTAATAGATAAGCAGACATCAAGTGGGCCAGCTCCAGCGTTTAACTGCAGTATACGAAGAAATTAGAAATGCCACACACAGCAACTCCTTCCCTCCCATACTAATTTGCAAACTGAGAAGTATTTAAATGTTTTCCAGTCATCAAAATGCAGTTAGCAACAATCAAGGAAATACATTTCTTCCTTTAAAAAAATAAAAAATTTCCAAAACTTTTCTGGTCCAAAATAGAAGATTAAATAAAAGATTAAAACTGCTTTCATGGCTCAGGGAGGCAGCTTGGTGACCTGGTAGATACTCAGATTTGAAGTTCAGCACAAGAACTGCAAATGTCACACAAAATAAAAATAGGCAGACAGTACACAGGCAGTATGGGCAGTTACACTGTTCAAGATACTGTTTGAGCAGTTGTAGCACTAGGAACAAAATTATTTTAAATATCTTTAAAAAAACCCCAAAACAACAACAAAAATATATGATTCACTCGTTAAATGAAAATCAACTCCCCCTTTTATCTACAAGGGGTTATACTGTCAAGCACTAAAGCTGAAGCTGCTGACATATTACCAGGCACAGAACACACAACACACTGAAGTTGCTCCAGGAGGTCACATACAGATGCCCAAAGGTAAGTGAAACTCCAGGGGTTGACGAATAGGTTTTAAAGAAACTGATTAGTCAGCCCTGCTTTCCCTATGAAACAGGCTTGCTGCACACCTTTAGTAAGCCATCTGGAATCATTATGCAGTCTCAGGATACACTTAATGTATCTTTCATACAAAAATGCTGCAGGGATAAATGGATTAGAAATTCTGTGAGAACAGGTATTTCACAGGAAGCAGCACAATAAAGTCAATCATAAAACACTGGGGTTGTCCCTTCCTTCCCTGTCTGTTTTTTTTTAATGGGGAATGGGGTGTCAAAGTGGTTTGTCCAAGTTCTAAAACAGATGGATTCTCACATACATCACCGTGTGTGAAATTTCTTTTTTTCCTCCCCCTTTTTTGTTTTTAAATACACTTCCCCACATTCATTCTCTCTCTTCACTGCAGGCAGAGGCAGATGATCCTTCCCCTCTACCCAGTACTGGCAAGACACTTGTAGCATTGTGTCTAGTCCTGGGCTCCACAGTACAAGAGAGAGATGAGCAAGTCCAGTGCAGGTCTACACAGATGATGCAAGGTCTGAAGCATCTGTGGTATGAGGAGAGGCCAAGAGAGCTGGGACTACACAGACTGGAGTTTGTTTTAAAATTATTTTAAAAAAATCAGGCTCAGGGGATCTTATCCATGTGTACAAACACTGGAGATAGAATGAAAGAGGAGCCATCAGCACCACCTCAGTGGTCCCCAGTGACAAGAGAAGAAGGAATGGGTACAAATTAAAACCCAGGAAATTCCATCTGAATGCAAGAAAACACGTTTTCACTGTGAGGGTGGCCAAACACTGAAACAGGATTTGTAGAAAGATGGCAAATTCTCCATACTTGGAGAATGGACATAGTCCTAGGCGACCTGTTTGAGCTGGGCAGGTGGACTAGACAATTCTGTGGTGATTATTTGCTTTGAGAAAAAAGAAAAAAGGAAAGATGATGAGTCAACTCCCACAAGTTACATCCTACATTATCAAAAAAAAAAAAAAAAAAAAAAAAAAAGTCCTTCATCCCATGGCCACTCTCTAATATGACAGTGAAATAACACAACTGAATAAATCCATTCTCTCCAAATTCCCACTTGGGAGGCAAGAAATTCAGGAAAAAGCTATGTATTTTTGGTAATACCAATCCCCACACATGGCCCAATCCTAAACTGTATCAAGATTATCTGGATGCAACTTCCTCCAAGTTACTGAACAAACTGGTAAGCACTGAAACATGCAATCTCCAAGTAGAATCCAAAGTATAAAACCTAATTAATGGTTACCACAGAAGAATGGACACAAGAGTTAAGGCTCAGTAATTTAAGCAACATAAAGCCTGAATGCTTGGTGAACATCCTCATATTTTCTGTTTTGCACGAAATGGGTTACAGTTAACTTGAACTGAGATTTAAGCTTGTAGAATCAGATTCTGATTCACACCCTTGATCTTCTCCATGTTAGAAAATTTGAGTTTTATTAATGTTTTTGACAATTCTCATGTAGTCTGTACATTAAAAGACTTATTTTGTGGCTTTGGTTACTTTTTCTTTCTACTGCTGAACTACTATCTCTTCTAGAACTCTGTTCACTACACATATAAAGGAATACCAGAAAAGCAAATTACATGAAATCTGTACTTCACGTTATTGCCTTCAAGTCACAAAGGGTAAACTGACAGTGACTTTTATAAGACTGCTGTCAGTATTTTTCCCATAATGATTCACTAAATATTATGCTAATATCATGTCAGACACCCCAAAAGATTAAAAGGAAAAAGCCCTGCCCACTGCCATACTGCAGTTCTTCCATGCCCCCAGCAGGTATGACTTTTTCTTTATGCATCAGTATACTACATCACAGTGAAAAAATTGCACTCTCTGTGATGTGTGCAAAGGGGTACATCAGGAAACACCATTTCTCACCAATGTAAGACAGATGATGTTCCCCTTACCTTCCAAAAACCAGGACAAGGATGGCACATCTAACTAGACAGGGAAGCTCACTTAAGAATCCACTTGACATGCGAGCACTGTAGGCACAGAAGGAATCCGAAATGGCAAGAGATGTCCTCAAAACCTCACTAACCCTCAGGCACAACTTATGGTCATGATGAGGTTCTTATTAAGTTAGCTTGAAAAGACAAAAATAGATCACAAATATCAGAAAGATGGAACGAAAAGACATGGAGATGGAGAAACTTTAAGCTGTGTACGGAAAGATGTTAAAGTGCTGGACTGCATCCAAAGAAGGGCAACAAGGCTTGTGGAGGGTCTAAAGAACAAATCTTATGAGGAGCAGCTGAGAGAACTGAGGTTATTCGGTCTGGAGAAAAGGAGTCTAAGGGGAGATGTTCTTGTTCTCCCCAGCTACCTGAAAGGAGGTTGTAGTGAGGTGGAGATCAGTCTCTTCTCCCATGTAAGAAGAGACTGGACAAGAGGAAATGGCCTAAAGTTGTGCTAGGAAAGGTTTAGATTGGACATTTGGAACTTCTTCACTAAAAGGATTGTTAAGCAGTGGAACCAGCTGCCCAAGGAGGTTGTAGAGTCACCATCCCTGGAGGTATTTAAAAGATGTGTAGGTGGGGTGCTGAGGGACAGCAGTGGACTTGGCAGTGTTAGGTTAATGTTTGAACTTGATCATTTTAAAGTTCTTTTCCAACCTAATGATTCTATAAAAGTAAACAGCCTGTTCCTATGAACGTCATTGAAGCCAGGCATAATGTGAATGAAGTATGTGGCTTAACAACACCAGATTAAAGGAGTAATCTCAGAAGTACCAAAAGAAACTTCCATTTATCTTCATCAACAAGACAGAGAACTGTCAAGTGGAGATCAGAGGTGCAATCCATTCTTATGAAGTTTAGCACAATCATCCAGATATCAGTACTTAAAAAGTAAAACACAAGATTTCAATTTTGGCAGTTAGACTTGTTTGTTTTGCCATTAAAAAACAAAAGCATGAAATGTGAATTCCCTGGGGAAATTTCTTACTGCTGCTGCTCAGGCATTTTGCAGTTTTTCAACTCCCAAACACATGGAAGGCAACATTCCCCCCATCCCACTCTCCTCACATACTACACAGCTACTTTTTTTCCTTAACATAGAAGTCATTCATAAGGAGGAAAGTCAGAAATTAAGAAAAAAACCCTGTGAAAACAAGTTGTATATAAAAACTACACTGCTGATGTGTGCATTTTGATCATATAGGTTTGACTTCTGTATTTTGAAAGCTGGAGTAACAAGAGGATTTGAGTCCAGGAGGAAGAGATGACTTTTGCACAGCAAAAGGCATTTCATTCCAGCCACTGAATGAGGTGCAAAGCTGCATTCATTTGTGTTTTCTCAGTCCTGAGCCCTCCACGACTTACAAAGAAAAAGAATCCCCCATGAAATGTGTCACACTGAAGTCAGCCTGACCTCATCTTAGTGGTTGGTCAGAATTAAATCTAGTCCACTATTTGTTTCTGCATGGTATTTTTATAAAAATTATTTCATTACTGACTACTTATATCTATGGATTTCCAGAAGTCTAATTACACAATTGTTTACAAAAGAACAACTTAAGAACTAGTTCAAGCAAGAAAAAGAAATCTTTGTTTTCAAAGTAGTTCTCATAACACCCAAAACATTCAGTATCTAAGAACAATGTAATAAATAAAATCCATGTTTTCAATTATTTTTTACATACTAGGGACACTTGCAAGGCAGAGTTTTCAACTGATAATTTTATTGCCTTTATTTTTAATTCCCTCATTACTTACCAAAAGTTTAAAAATTAAACATCTTGTACAGAATAACTGTATCTGGAATTATTACAAATCTGATTCAATCAATTCAACAGAAGCATAAAAATAACCCAAAACCCTCCCTCAAGAACCACTGTTTCTAAAGAGGAAACTTCGATCAAGGTAGAGAAACTGCACTAAGTGTACTAAGAACTTCAGAGCACAGAGGAAACTCTGAATTTCATTAAGATGAAAAGGTGCAAATACTGCCAGGAATGGCTGTCCCAAGCAAGTACTCCTCCACTTGTGGAACTGAATACTAATAGAGTACCTCGGTATGCAGAGGTCTTATAAAGCAACAGAGAAAAGAACTTACCAAAGAATATGCCTTAAAGATTAAAAGGACAAACAGAAAAGAATTGCGCATAGTCAGACTGAGGTAGATTCTGCATTAAAAATGAAGTGGAAAAAAAAATTATTCAGTCATAACAAGTGGTAAGTAAACCATTTTTAGGTAAACCATGCACAATGATGAAGCAGCATTAGTTAAATATAATGTATGGAAAATACACAATAAAAAGCTCTGTAAAACATTCACTGCAGCAGATGATGCTGAACAGGGAGGAAAAAAGTGGAATGGGGACAGGGGGAAAGATGTATAGAAATAAGTAATTCCAAAACTGATGTGTAAGCAAAAATGTAGAATACAACACACAGACCAGGCAACTCTAAACCCACAAATTTGGAAACAACAGCACATAAAATTTTAGACCCAAAGATTAGTTTCTAATAAATTTAGTAAAGCATGGCATCAGCATAAAATAACACCAACAATGCAAGAAAGCAAGTGGGAGTAAGGCTCACAATCTGATTTTAAGTAGCCAAAAAACTTTAAAACAAATTTTGAAGAAGAAAAACATGGGGGGTGGGGGGGTTGGTAAAATAGGACAATACATTAACACTTTTTCAGACAAAAGCTCTTCAGTCCAGACTATAACCTTACATTTTTTCTGCAGAAAAAAACATTTTCTAAGAAAAGATTCATCACTGAAATGTAGATTATATATATTAGTACAAGATCTTTAAAGTGAATAATAGCAAGTCAGTTAAAGGAGAAACAATGATATGCTCCTTTGAAGATTAATAACGCTGGAAGCCACCTAGTAAAGTTCCAGAAGTACTTGATGTTATTTAGTATAGTCACAAATCTCCTAGACACATGCGATAAGAGCTGCAATGAAATTTCTTGGAAAACAAAATTAAGAGGAACACTTGAAGGAAAGGACTGGTATTTTAAACATGAAGGAGTTGAAGATCGGAATAGTAGGTAATTAGATGTTCAAGTACTAAATCATGCAAAGGTATTTAAAAGGTTACTTGGAGAATGAAAATATGCATTTGTTACAAAATCAGAGCTGGACAAAAGTTTGTGTTTCACCCAAAAGCAGGGTTACTCCACAGCATAAACACACCATGTCTGTGAAAAGGCCAATAGCATCATATCAGCATAAACTAAATAACTTCCAGAAGAGATAAGGAAATTATTCGCACTGTAGTAGGTATTGACATTAATAGTTTTCATACAAACTCTCAACTGCAGTCACCTGTGTAAAAGGAGGATTTATTCAAGGGAGAAGAGATAAGATTTACAAGAACTGCAAGAACAGAAGCTCACTTCACAAGTCCGCACAAGAAGAATATTTGTTTTCAAAATGAAAGTTGAGATATTGTGTTTAGGTATCAATAATAGATGAATTACAATTAACTAAAAGCCACTGGGGACAGTGAAAAGGATTCCTGGATGTAGGGTTGTATTGACAGGAGAAGAAATGTGTATAAATTTACCCTGGACGTTTCAGCTGCAATTACATGATGGTTTCTAATCATTATCATACTGAATTCCTGACCAACAAAAACAGTGAGACTCATTTTAAACTAGAATACAGTAATGATTCTGTGATACAATCAAAAGTATTATAAAGTAGAACAGTGCCTGCGTGTCATGTCTTAATAGGTACTTCCATCCTGGTGAGCAGTAATAGCTATTTTAGTTCAGTTTCAGAAGTACTTCCTCTGCTCAGACCTTACTATTCAACTATTGGGGGAGGGGGGGGAAGGAGGGGAATAAATAAAAAATAAATTAATAAATAACATGATGCCACAAGCCCCTAAGAGAACCTGGACATGGAGAGGGGGAGGTGGTGCCTTTTTACAAAAGCTATGTAATCAAGTATTTAGAGGAAGCTTGACATTATTTCTTAGCAGAACACAACATGAGCCAATCTTGCTCCGAATGCTGCTCCCGGCTGTGGTCATAACCAGGTGCACCTGAAGCAATACAAAGCATCTACACTAAAGCAAAACAAACTTTGAGGTAGATGAAGTCTCCCAGTGCTTGGCAGTTATAATTTTATTTTCAAGCATGTCAGTTCAAGACATTTTAAAATATGGTTTCAGTAGCATGTAATGTGCACAGTTTAACTACTAACATGGCAGAAGTACTTTTGAATCACCTTAGGTTTTTACCCTTAATACTATCAAGTCATGCTAAGCTGATGAGGTTGCTTGTCACTGTTGACACTGAGCCAACCTATATTTAAACAAAAGTTACAGTCTCATATTTTAGGACATTTACACAACAATTAGGATCTGGTTGGACAACGAGGTGATCAGGCCAAAGCTTATGAAAGGCAGGTGCTGTTTGACTAACCTGATCTCCTTCTACAACAAGGTGACCAGCTTAGTGCATGAGGAAAAGGGTATGGATGCTGCCTACTTGGACTTAAGTAAAGCCTCTGAAACCACTTTCCACAGCATTCTCCTGGAGAAACTGGTTGCTCATGGCTTGGATGAGTGTACTCTTTGATGGGCAAAAAAACCAACCCCAAAAACGTTGAATGGCTGGGCCTAAAACATGGTGGATGAATGCAGTTGAATGCAGTTAAATCCCGTTGGTGGCTGGTAACAAGTGGTGTTGATCTGATTGAGGGTAGGAAGGCTCTACAGGCCAGTGCTATGAACTTCAACACAGACAAGTGCCAGGTCCTGCGCTGGGGTCAAAACAACCCGCTGCTATGCCACAGGCTTGAGGAAGAGCAGCTGGAAAGTTTAACATGTATCTCTAGCCTTGTTCAAAACTTATCCAATCAAAGCCATCGAAGTATGCCTTGAAATAAGAGACCCTCAAATACCATAGCAGATATGATACAAAAATGTTCTGACAATGTTTCAGTTTCCCGCCTTTGAAGTAAATGCCTTAGGGAAACTCTCCATAGAAACATTACTTTTGTTCATCTCATCAGAACCACTTATCTCACACAAATTACAATCATATCTCATTCCAGCCCTCATTTACTTTTCATGCCAGTGCTTTAAAGCAGCAGGATTTGATATCACAACTCACCACTTCATACAGAGAGCTGATTGAAACTGATGAAAGGCAGCCCTTGCCTTATAAACAGGACAGGAATGAACAGTTCTTGCTTGTCCATCAGCCTTGTAATCATATCACAGATAATATTAATTTACTGAAAAATACTGCTGGCTACACTTATATGGGTTCTGTATCTATCATAAGATTCTAAAAGAGCTTGCTACAAAAGCAGCAAAACACACCCACAGCCTGGAGGGATATTCCAGCAGATGCTACAAGGTTGTTCACAGCATCACCCAGTCTTCACTGAAAGATGACTACTGCCTTCTCCAAAGTGATGGGAAGGCCCAAGTGCTTTGCACCACATGAGAAGTGCCAGCTGACTGAAACTGGGAGCTAGAGCACTCACAAGCTGGTCCAGTATTCATGAGCATTAAGTGCAACCGATCACTGAGTGATAAGTAAGATAAGTAAAAGGTAAGTAAGCCATTAGATAACATCTAAAACGTGAGTTGCTATCATGTATTATCTGCAGAACTGCACAGTGAGAGTCCTTGACCTGCCATTTAGTCACAGCATCAAGCTGAGTACATGAGAGTGTGTGAAAGTGGCATTTGTGATCACATGGCAACAGGCATAGTAAATGGATATCCTGGTCAGGTGAGAAGGCAGCTCTGGGCACACCCATACTAAAATTAGCCAATGCACAAAAGCCAAACCTCACAAGAAAGCAGGGTCCTTCTTTTTTTCAGGAGAAAGGTTTCAAGAGAGGAAGAGGTCACTGAGAGGACCTCACGTGCCCCTTTGTATTTTTATTAGTAGCAGCAAAAGCTACAAACAAACATTGTAAGAGATGCACATCTTCATTCTGACACATAAGGGCTTGATAACATGGGCACACCCATCAGGGCAGCTACATTCACATAAAATCCATCAGCAAGTTAAATGCAAACCACATAAAACATCACTTCCTTTTAACAAGTCACAAATCAGTTCCTTTCAACAGCATGACATCTACTCACTGTGTATTGGAAAAGATAAAGATGCTTGGTTGGCCTTCCCTGTCACAGTAATACTATTTTATTTACCTATTATGTTTTTCAAAACACTAGTAATCTTTAATACTGTATGACAGACACTCAAGTGAGCTTCAGCACCTGAATGAACTAACATGGATACGCAAAGCAGAACAGCAGATTATTACCCCTGCTTCTCAGTAATGACATGTGTAATAACATTTTTTGATTATTTTTTTTTTTAATATCATCTCTGTGCCAATATAGGTCTGATACTATTTTGGGACAGGGTCACCAAAGAATAAGAGATAGAAGCATAACCATTTCTGTTAATATCAACATAAATTACGTTCCATCACAGTTCTTGTGCATCTTCACTTTTTTGAGAATGTTCAAAAAATTAACCCTTCTTTTAAAATATCCTTTAATTTTCAAACAAGATATTTGGTCTTTACTGTACCTCATAAAGTTTTGGGGTTTATTTCTCCTACCCACATTTTCAAATCTGCCTTTTTTTGCATCACAGGAGAAAGACAGCATTCGATTTGCAACCTTACCAGATACACTGCTCATGTGTGTGGAAAAGGGAGGGTGGGAAAGGACAGACAGAGCAAGTGTACATACAAATAAGGACTCAAGCCTCAGGCAGTAGCTGCAATTTCCCTTAGGCACAATCCTAGTATTTGTGCCTAAATATTTCAATTTTCAGCAAAAAGTAATTCCCCCCCCCCCAAACAACAATGAAAAATGCCTTTGTAAGAGACTTGGAAAAAACATATTTACAGTGGGCAAAATATTCACTCAGGTTTTACTATTTGTTTTCAATATAAACGAGTTTCTTGAACAAACATTTTGACTGAAATGTCAGCAGTGGCGTGCAGGTCATTTTCATGCATGGTTGAAATCAGTTTAGAACTAGAAATGAGCATGAATACTCAATTCACTGTAGCAGCCATTAGCCTTGAATTTTAGCATCTTGTTTCATATTCAATTAGATTGCTTTTCCCCGATAGCTCTTGCACACATCTTTGAGATTCCATAGTTCCCCATCTCGAAAAAAGTACACTTCCCCACCCATCAAGAAAAAATGATTAAACTGTCTTACTGTTCCCTCTTTTGTCCATGTTAATCTTATCATGGAAATATCCTAACTCTCAGCATACAACAAAAAATAGGCTAGATTTTCAAGACAGTAGCACAATATCTCTTACCTTCTGACATGCAGAAGGTAAGGAGAGAAGTTAAGTCAGATGAGTATCTCAAGTCAGGCACTGTGAATATTCTCCAAGAGATGAAGCATTTCAGCCCAGTATCTATAAGCTCATGGACACTAAGTTTTATGAGTAGCCTGAAGAGAAAGTTCAGTTCTTCAAGCATTTACAAAAAAAAGTATATGAAAAGGATAGTGAAAATTTTATTAAGTAGATTACAATCTGGGGAATTATTTTAATTTAGAAAACATTTATGCCAATTTCTACAGTAAGTTGTAAAAACCAACCCACACAACCAACAATTTTCTTGCAAGTTGTATTCAACCTGCCACAAATACAATGAGGTATGTAGATAACTAAGCACTTCAATGAGTCAGGTAGTCGGACTTGTCAACAAGAGTTAATTTTACTAAAATCAAAAATTAAACACTTCATTCAATGTAGCTTTATGAGAATTATATTACATTTTACATTCAGCCTATTTTTATTTAACACTTTGAACAATATAAAAAGATTACCACAGAGACAAGGTCTCATCTGCCTGCTCAGATTACACTGTACTTACACCAAACCATACAGCATACATGATTATCCCTAAAAGGTCTCTTTGGTGAATTTCATATTTAATGAACTGGCTGGAATTCATTATACAATAATTGTAAGGAGGTTTCACAGATAAGCCTCTGTCTTTAGGGGGCATGGTACTGACAGACAGCAATTTCTTTCAAAAAGAAAGAAAATTCACATACATTTCTTCCTAAACGAACCACAGCTATTAATCGAAACCTTCTATGAACAAGGAAGGAAATAAACAGCAGAAAAGAAACTACAGGACAAATGGGATAATGGGCTTCATTCAACTACTGAATTACACCAGTTCTGCCCAGGTGAAAACTCCATTGATTTTTAGCACTGTCAAAAATTGCATTTGTCAAGACTAAACTTTGGCACTTTGATTTTTGCATTACAATCTTTGCAAAGGTTCCGAAGTATTGATATGCTCAACTAGTTCTGTAGGCTGTCCTACAGCCCGGATGGGTACAAGGCTTGGCAAACAGGTAATTGGAGCTCAGCTTCAATGAAACAAGAATCAAATTGCTACCATAAAGAAAAAAAATGTGGGTTTTTGCCAAGAGGGTCTAAAATTGCAGCTGCTGTGAAGGCCTTTCAACAGGTTGGTTTGTTAAGAATTGTGTGCAACTGAGTTATTTCATCTTGGGAATTAAACTTAGACAGTCATCTCTCACATGGCAGATATTCTTCTTGTACCCTTTACACTATCTACAGCTTGCCATTACTGGGGTGAAACTGAAGGCCAGGAAAGCACAAACACAGCTGGACATAACAGAAGAACAGTTGCACTGGGTCAGAATGCAGATAACCTAGCCAAATATCCTCTCTGCCTGTTGGCAGCCAGCAGAAAATGCTTAAGAAATAAGTATATGGACTGTAATTTTATATTTGTCCTCACCTAGTAATCCATCACTTCAGGACTTTCTCAGAGATTACATCCACACTTTTGTGTTAACTAACCTTGAATGGATTCCTCATCCATGAATGTCTTATCACTTTCCATACTTTGCTATATTTAACGTACTAAAATGAAACTGTCCTACTGTATGGGAACCTACCGGAGAACTTCTCTTAGAGTGATGAGAGTCATCCGAAAAACACCAGGTAAAGACTTGGAGGCTTTCCCACTTGCATGTCAGATATCCTTAGACACTGCAGTTTGAAGAAATCCGTCTACTCACAAGCTACATGCTATTTAGCTGGAAATGCTCAAAACCCGTTTCTGCTGCAGGGCAGGCCTTCCATGCTGGCCAAGTTTCCCATGGGCTGCCTGCATTTGTGAGTGTGAGCCAGCTGTTCCTTTCCACTGCAAAGGACTGGTTTTGGCTGTGATCAAAATGAGCAAATTGGGAAGGCAAGCAAATACCAAGCACTGCAGGTGCTCTGGATCTTTGGAGGTTAAGGGCATGGCAGCAGGGGAACTACAGATCATTTCCTTGTGGTACCTTGCCTAGAGGATTTGGGATGTCCAGGACTGTGCTGGAATATATTGCTCCCGCCTCATCATCCTACAAGTAAAATACTGCTGAATCTACAAATAGCCAGGCAACCCCCAGGGAGTATCATTCACGTTAAACAACAAAGCACATTCTGCTGCTGCTGAAAGCCCTTAATGAATCTTGCAGCTTGAAAGCTAACCTCACCTTGGCTCCATCCTGTCACCTTCCACTCACCATCCACAGGAGTCCTGCAAGGAACCAAATCATCAACCTCATACAGCCACAGCCTGAGCTTGCACGCACAGACAGAACGCATACCCACACCTCCCAAGCTGCACCAGGAGATTAACATGCAATGCCCTGCTAGGAAACTAAGGAAAAAACCACCCAAAACCTGTCACACAAGCAAATACCTATGGCTAAACTGTCCAGTTAAACACATAATACTCCATTCAGCAGAGAACCAGATTCAACTTTCATGCCCATGTTTCCAGCCCTATTTCAGAAGCAGGTACTTTTTCACAGGCAGAAAACTTGGGAGCACAGATATACATCAAAGAAGTAAGGAAGCTCAAAGTGCTCAACAGAAAGGTTCAGGGTATGAGGGAGACTATGGTGAATTATTGCCCAGAATTAGAAAACACTTTACCAAGTTGTAAAATACTCAAAGGAAGACTTGTCTCAGTCACTCAACAGGGTAAAGATCAACTCAGCAAACAAAAACCACAAGGTTCAACATGGTTAACCAAGAACAACATACTGACTTCCTCCAACAAGCTCGTTTCACCAGAGGCAGGGCAGAACCTCCCATGTTCAGAACAGGCCCTTCCAGAGGGCTGTGTACCAGAGGAAAGCCCGCTCTGCCCAGGCTTTCCACCCCTGCATGTTGGCTGAGGACACTGTGGCTAGAGTTTCCCCAGATGTGATACTGGATACAAATTCCTTGCATTTCCTTAGCAACAATGGAAGTAGACATCTGACGAAAAATCTCTTGGGTAGCATGTTTTATACATTCTACTCTAACAATTTCTGAAGCAAATACTATGATTAACAAACTACTACTAAAAATGATTTTTTTTTTAATATTGAAGTATATAAAAAAAAGCATCTGATAGCTTCTAGATGCTACTCTTGGTTCTGGCATTTATAAATTAATCTGTTCAACCTCCTCTAGGGAAAAGTTGATACACTTGATGTGAAACATACAACAAACCATTTGACAGATTTCATTTGCAAAATGTTTCTCTTAAATTTTTCCCTACCAAAGGCAAAATTTAATTAACTACTAGAAGGCCTGAACATCAAAAAAAACCCAAACCCTAAACACCCACATAAAAATCCCTTGCAATTGTCAGGCTGTTTAACAAAAGAATGATCCATCATATGACATGACAGACTAGGGGGTTTGAGGCTGTTGTTGTTTTTAAAAAAGACAATCCTTTATACTCCTACACTATTTATTGTTGTTCTTTCCTCATTCTTGAGGTAATGCCATCTGGACTATTAAATCTTATCCTCATTAGATATTAGTACTTTTTGAGGGTTTTATTTAATGTTTGAGTTTCATTGCTGTATATGTGTTTCAACTGATCTTTTTCCTGTCAAAGTAACATAGAGCATACCAGAAACATTACGGATTACAATACCATGTCCAGACAGGGGGAAAACCCTAGTATTTCTTCAGTTCTGAAATCTGGCAGAAGTTAAAAAAATAAAAAAAAAAAAAAAAAAAGGGGGGGGGGGAAGAAAGTACAATAATGGAAGATTTCAGTCATAGGCAAAGCAAACAGCACACAGGAGACAAACAGAAATCAAGTTCTGAGACAATAAAGAACTCCTTTTAAAAGTAATTTGGAAGAGAAATTAGAAGGAAAAAAAAAGGAACTTGAGTTAATCTGAAGTATTGCACAGAAATTACTGTAGCCACTCTGTAATGCTGGCAGCAATAATCACATTATCTCTGCAATAGGGGCAGAGATCTAGATCTAGGGGCAAATTACTAGAGTAATATTCTAAACTAGACAATATATATGAAACTATATCTATAAGGTATAGGTAGTTTTATATGTTAACAATGTAACAAAAATTAAACCGATCACCTAAAAGAATAATTTTACCATGAGCAAAATGGACATGGTTTAAAGATACCAAGTTAAAGATTTAGGATAAGTACTATCCAAAAAAACACCACAGGAAATCAATGGCACAATCAGCCACATAAAGAAGGGACTTAAGAGAACAAGCTTTTGTACAAGGAAAATAAAAAGGAAAAAAAAATACATTAATTTAAAAAAATTGAATGTTTATGTCATAATGAGGAAAAGTTTTCTAGGTGCATCAAAAGCAAGAAGCTTATAGACTCAGTGGGGCGCACAGATCAACAACACCAAGCCAATATTGTTGCTGAAAGCCTAACTAAATTCTTTGCATTTGTAGTCAGTACAGAAAAAGATGGTAGGTTGACACTCTGAAGCTCAACAGAAGTGATTTTAAATAAATAAAAACATGAAATTGCAACAGAATTTCTGAAGCAGATAATAATTCCATCAGGAACTGTAAACTAACCACAACATCAAGGTATTGGACTCCCAACAGTCAGGTCTCCTAACACTTGCATCCTGCAAAAAATGGAACAAAATAGACCTAACCCAATCCTAACCTTTATAAAGGTTAATACACAAGGCTATTCACAGAACTACAGGGAAGTCTAGCTTGCTGTAGGAAAACAGAGCAATTATGTTACAAGAATTATTTAATACATTTGGAAACAAACATATGCCCTTTGTGTAAACAAACTACTTCAAAAATTTGAATACTTTGAAAAAGTACACAACTTTAGATGCACAGGTGTTCCATTAATGTAGTAGTGTATTTGCATTTAAACAACAATAACTAAAAACCCCCAACAACAACAAAAAAAGAAATCAGGTTTTCAGTAGCGTCCCTTGAAGGACACCAAGTCCTTCTACAAAGGGTCAGACTCTCTCAGCACAGAGTAAGAGACCAAAGGCTGGATTAATCATTGCCTATCTAAAACAGAGTGTGGTTGTCAGTGGGATGCATCAGCATTTTAAACAGAGATTTGTAGCCTGGGAAAGGTGACAATCTATTCATTATACAAAGTATGTTACAATAGTTAAATCTATAGCTATAAAACATGGAAGTATCTCATTCTACTGAAGGAGTGATAAATTGACAAATGAAATTCAATGTTAATAAATGAAAATGGAAAAAATAATACATATAGTGATGGATTTGAAATTTACTATTAGTGTTCAGGAGAGGTGTAGGAGCTGCTGGGGACAGCGAGTTTTTCATATGGGTAGGGTGTTTTTCAAAACCTCAAGTCAAAATGTACCATTGCAAACAAAAAGAAAAAAAAAAAGTGTGGTGTTAGAAACTACCCGATGTTTCGCCTGCAAGCTTCAGTGTTTTTTCCAGTAAAAGTGAACTTCCTTTTCCATAAGAATCTACACTTTTCTGACATCCTTAAACAGGTAAACTGAAAATGTCAAATAGTACATTCCACAATACACCTGTGTCATGAAGAGTTTACAGTACTCTTCTCAAAGAGCAGAATTTCTGAAAAATAATAGCAGGGTTATCAGAGTCATCTGTATGACCTCAACTTCTACCTGCTGGCCAGGCACCAGCCAGGGGCAGGAGAGAAGCATAGAGCTGGGGCCATAATAATGCACATACCACCCTAGTGATGGATGGCTTCACAATTAAAGTCCATTACCTTGGCATAAGGACAGAGTTATTTCATCCACCAGCATCCTTGTAAAGACTTAATACTTCTAAACATAGCAGAATTGGACTTCTTTAATGGTAGGTACTATCTGACAAAGTAAAGTAATTTGGGAAGGTGTGGTGTGTTATAATTTCTAATAATTTATTTTTCTATGAGGCTGAACTGGAATTTTTTGCTATAGCCCTAAAAATCCCTCTACCTAACTATTACCCCAAATCCAGCCAAATTCTTTGTTCAAAGCAATGTAATTGGTTGAAAACTCTGAAGTAACAAATTAAACTACTTGCCCTAGTCATAGCATAAAGAGCTGTCTGTGTATTTGCATGCTTTTGCTCCTACCTAGTAAGAATATCAATTGTTTGATAGGACTAAGGTGGACAAGGTGGCTTGGAGATGTAAAAAACCCTATCAGAATAGTCATCGCTGTGATGGGCTGTACTTCTTGTAGGACAGAGCATCACCATTAATGATTCTCCCAGTTTTAAACGCCTCCAGAATTTCTTTTACTGAACCATGGAAGTAATCCCACCTCACCTTCCTCATGGACATACGAGAGTTCCTTGGTTATCCAATTCTTTCCACTTGTCACACATTCAACCTTCAGTTTTATTATATCAGTCATCTATTCAAATAATTGACATATTCAGGGGCTTGGATCTTTTATGCTTTCTTTTTTGCTCTTAAACACTTGATAGATCCATAGTCATCTTGATTCTGGGATGATTCATTAAGTTTTAGAAAAATATGACAATATCATTTCCACAGATCCACACTAAGCTGCAAACAAGTCCTTTGCTCTCCTGATTCTCTCTCTCTCCTCTTCAGATTCACATTTTCTCTGCTTTTCTATGCAAACAACTTTCCAAATTTGGTGCTAAGTCTTCCAGCTGGCTTCAGCTCCCCCTAACTGACCCCTTCTACTACTGGCTCCATCTAGTCAGCTTTTGGATCTCAGATTTCCGGAGGTCTGTATCTTCACCTACAGCAGTGGAAAGTTGGAAACCACAGACTAGTGGCCATTATCCTTACATTACCTAATGCTCAAGCTCCCTTTTAGAAGGAGTAGCACAATTACTGCAGAGAGGATAAGAACTGCAATCTATTTCCCAACTTGCCCAAACTGCTTTGGATTTATTTCTTCTTTCTCCCCAAGATGTTAATTGGATTTTCTCAGAAAACCCTCACTTGGAATGAGACAGAAAAAAAATTATCTGTTTCCAATCAAAACATAATTTTAATTAAATTAGTGTTTTGCAAGAGTAAGTCAGCTTACTGGGGAATATGTCAGCACTACATTTTCAAAACTGGTGAACATTTTGGTTTTTGTTCGTAATTTATAAAATTCAAAATACGTACCACTATCAGATTTTGGGCATGTAACACTACTGTGCACCTATCATACTTATAGTGACCAATATAGGCTAGTGTAGCAGAGATTTTATTTCTTGTAACCACCACTTCATATTTATTTACTGACAGTTTCTGTGGCCAAGAACAACAATACACCAGGACTAGACTGCCGTTACAACTTATATCCATCCATCCACAGTAATCTCACTAAAAATAGGTTTTCTGGAACGATCAAATCTAAAATGTAGACTTCTCTACTGTAAGTTTAAATATAAAACTTTTTTATTAAAAAAAAATAAAAAAATTACTAACCTCTAAGTTCCAGTGACTCACAAATTTGTGAATTTGGAGGGTTTCTTGATTTTGTTTTGTTTTCCAAGGAAGAAAATACACCTGATTGTAAAACTACTGTCAACTTGGTTTTACATCCCTGTTGCTCAGAACACCAGACCTGGTTCCTTCAGTTCTTAACCAACAGTGCTAGCTCCTAAAAAAACCCAAACAAACAAACTTTCAGCCACTCCTCATCATTCAGTGTAAAAACTGAACATTTTGTCCTTTTGCATTAGCTTTTAAACTGCAAGAAATTAATATTACTGTATCAGGAGTTCTGTTTAACTAATAAATTCAGTACATAAGCCATCTCCAAGAGCCCAAATACTTCCCAGAAAAATGAAGTTAGATGGAAACAAAACAGAGAGCACAGCGATGTGTGATCTTATAAGACATGAATGGACTGACACGGGACCATACTTATTAAACCAGGGATTAAAAATTATCCAGACATTTTACCAATTTCAACTTTGAGACTCTTCTGTGAGAACCCAACTCATCTCTCAAGTCAGTCGTGTGGGGGGTAGGGGTGGCGTAATTCTCTATACTTTCAAGTACATGAAGACTCATTTTGTGGACACTAAGGCCTACATGCTTTTCTGTTAAGTGTAACTACAGTTCAAGTTAATTTTTAGACTGAAGATATAACATCTTCATTAAGAAGTACGAGTAAAAGGAGGTTTATTCATCTACTCAAAAAGGTCCTCAAACCCCCTGCAGATTCTCCACATGCTAGTAATATGGAAAAATTTTCACTTGTCACACGTTTAAAATTTTAATCAAAGCATGTCAATGCTCATATAATGAGAGATTTTTCCCTGTGGTGAAATTGTCTCTTAGCTGTTACATATTACATTGTTCTTACCCTCAAGCCCAGATACTTGACTAGCTGCTTTCTAAAATATGCGTATCAGTAACTTTCATCCTGGATAACTTTCATCACAGGCTACAGAATATTGATCTTAACTGTTGTTTTCAAATTTGCAGTGTCTTTGATCCCAACTCCAATTGGCCAAGCCGGACATGCAAGTCTAAACAAACAGCATTGGAATCAAACCCCAGATGAGGCTAGATCCAGAGGCCTGGGCCCCCAGCTCACCTCTACCTTCAAAGAAGTTTCAGTCTTCTCTAAGGGGTGACCTTCAGTATGGGGAGCTGCAACATGCCCATGAATCTCTAAGTGCTGAGCTGTTATGTCAAAGAAACCACATAAAGATGTACTGCACCCTTCCAAGTAGTGACCTATTCTGGGAATATAGAAGTTTTTCCACCTTTAGACTTCAAGTTACTCTTCAGAATCATGACATAACTGGTGGATAAGGTTGCTAAACCACTATCTATTATATTCCAGAAGTCACTGCAGCCCGGTGAAGTCCCCACTGACTGGAAAAGGGGAAATATAACCCCCATATTCAAAAAGGGAAAGGTGGATGCACCTGGGAACTATAGGCCAGTCAGTCTCACTTCTGTGCCTGGTAAGATCATGGAGTGGATCCTCCTGGAGGCACTACTGAGGCAGATGAATAA
>WTSP01018965.1:24752-40398 GCA_025331215.1 Actenoides lindsayi | reverse complement strand
GGGGGTGGAGAGGGGAGGGGAGGGTGGTGGTGTGGGGGTTGGGGGGGGGGGGGGGGGGGGGGGGGGGGGGGGGGGGGGGGGGGGGGGCTTCTCTACAACCACATAGCAGAACTTGCTTTGAGAGGTTCATCCCTTATCTTTTCCAAGTAGGAAAAAAAATATTCAAGCACCATACATTCCCTTTTCCCTGGTACAGGATCAAGCTGGGAAAGACTCAGACCACCACTTATATTTATTAAAACCTTTTATTAATTAATCTGCTATTATTAATAAAATTCAGGCTTCATTTTCAATTGCAGATAACTTTACATGCGCTTACTTGCCAAACAGTTCAGTCATACATACACGGGCATGAGGTGAGTCAGGGTTATGTGGCTGGAGCAAAGGGGAGGCCAAACACCTGGAGAGCCACGGTGATGCCAGTGCGTCAGTAGGTGTGGAAGATTCTCAAGGGGGTGTGTATGATATTGGCGTCTTTGTTTGAATACAGCAGCCACCACCTTCTTGGATGTGTTCCAGGTGATAAGATCTGTTGTTGCCACTGTATACTGGTGGCTTTGGATAAATTCAGCAGCTTTTGGTGTTTTATCCACTTCTGCAGGTTTAGCCAGATCTTTATTCTACAGAGCTTATCAGACCTTGGAAGGCTTTTAAACACTAACTCTCAACATGTACTTACTCTCTCTTCAGCTATTTTCTGGTAACTCTCCATCCACACACCAATACCTCTAGACCCATGTCACACAACTTCACACAGAAGAGTGTGACACATGACTGAACTTTCAAGCCTGCATACACAAAATGCCATGATAACATTGCATTCCTGACAGGTTATGCACAGACAGTTGAGCTGCATATCCGTATAGCGACTATCGTGACAATGTTGATTTATGATCAAGCTTAATCTTCCATGCCCATGGATGTGCTGGAACGTGTCCAGAAAAGGGCCTCGAGGATGATCACAGGGCTGGAGCACCTCTCCTATGAGGACAGACTGAGAGAGTTGGGGTTGTTCAGTCTAGAAAAGAGAAGGCTCCGGGGAGACCTTATTGTGGCCTTCCAGTATCTGAAGGGGGCCTACAGGAAAGCTGGGAGGGACTTTTTAGGCTGTCGGGCAGTGATAGGACTAGAGGGAATAGATTAAAACTAGAGATAGGTTGATTCAGGTTAGACATTAGGAAGCATTTCTTCACCATGAGGGTGGTGCAACTGGAACAGGTTTCCCAGAGAGGTGGTGGAAACTCCACCCTTGAATGTTTTTAAGGCCGAGCTGGGTGGGGCTCTGAGCAACCTGATCTAGTGGGAGGTGTCCCTGCCCATGGCAGGGGGGTTGGAGCTAGATGATCTTTAAGATCCCTTCCAACCCTGACAATTCTATGATTCTATGATTCAGAATATCACCTGTCCATTACACGGTGGAAAATTTACACTGAAATCAGTATGCTTTCAAGTATATGCCCCACTGTAACTTTTGCTTACTTTTCCACATATATGTACAAGTAGGTGTATATGCAAGTAGTCATATGTAGAAGTATTGTTCTGTTTCATTTTCCCCTCATCGTGGGTTAAAAAAAATCCATTCTCATCATGTTCCTGAGCAACCAGCTACACCTGGCCCTGCTTGAGCAGGGGGGTTGCACCAGATGACCTTCCAGCCTCAGCCACCTTATGCTTCTGGGACTCTGTATCCCTTTGCAAATACATCAAATAGCTGCTCTTTTTAAAAGGCTTCATTGCTCCTTCACCAGAGCCCCTCTTAGCACTGCCTGCCTGCTGCAACTGCAGAGTGAGGCAGGGTGCATGAAAAGCCAGTTCATGCCAAGGAGAAAGAGCTCCCATCTCTTAAAAGGGTCCTCTTGAACTCCCACGGCCATGGCATTTGCCTCTCTAGCAACTGAGATTACACCTTTTGGATAGGATCTTTACCTTTACCTTTTTTCCCCACTAAGGGTAGGAAAGGGATTATTTTTTTCCTGGCACTCTGTTCAGTGTTATTTGGAAGAGTGGCCATGTCAACATGTGATTTCTATTATGCTGTGTGTTGAGAAATATGAATTTTACTTTTACCACTTCCTAATCTTTTAGTCCAGAATGAACAGCTCAGATTTTAGGATGTGCAGCAGAAATTTCTCCCTTCTTCTTGTTTGCTAGCTTTTTAAGATGAGGTAGGGAAAATGACATGAAGGAACTACTAATACTAGATTACCAGTTTTATTTTTTGGAACTTTAGATAGCGGACAGATGCTTCCGTGCTATTTCTTGCGAATTTAAACTACATTCAAGAAAAATGAAGTTCTCCTTCCTCATGTTTTGGGGTTCCCCCCCCCCCTTTTTTTTCTTTAACTGTTGCATCTGCTGACTGTGCTCCAGAGCACTTAGAATGTGCTAACGCCAAAAGGCCGTGATCTCTATGATTTCCTTTGACATATTCCTGCTCAGTCGTACAGTTTACAGTAACAAATAAGGCTAAAGAATCTTGGACAGAAAACAAAGACATGATAAATAGTGTACTTCGAAATTTCACATCTAACATATTTTTACAAGATATGACTCACCTTCCTAGAAAGTTATTACATAAAGTGTCTGCTGTCAAGGAATATTTGCTAATAACCACTTGCTGTAGTTATTCTTCTAGAAATTTGAGGAAAATAGAATCAGTTTTCAAAATCATATTTGTTAACAATGTCTGTCTTATTCTACACAGAAGGGATTTAACTTGTGCTCTGTGGGAGAAGGAGAAGAACTATTTCTCTCCTTCCTATAGCGATGACAGTCAGAAAAGCAGCAAAATTCTGTTTCTGCTTTGTAATGTCTGCGAGAAGTGGTTAGGCTTTGGCAGATGGATGTGAATTGCATTTTGGTTCTTCTCAAAAACTTGAGTCAGTAATCAGGGTGAGATTTAAGGTCACGCCATTAGTCAGAGCAGTTCCGGTTAAACAGATCTGCTATTCACGCTGACGGTGCCCCCCTTTCAATAGGAAGGAATAAGGGAAGCTGCTGATGAGGAGTGATGACAGCCACTGCCAGCAGCAGTGATAGTGGGTTCAGTAATCTAATAAACTGGGTTATTATGCTTTTTAGAGTCAAATGGCTGAATAAAACCTATGCAGAGGCCTTTTAAAATACCATCTTTAGAGCGGGTCTTCTGTGCAAACAGTGATTCATGCAGAATGCAATATCTAAACTTCTATATATTGCTATTTAAACCTTTGTTCTGAATCACCTTCATAATGAACATACAAGTAATGATAACTCATATCCTGTGTAAATAACAAACACAAAATGTTACTGACATTCAGTTTAGCATTTTATTCATGTTTCATATCTCTTTTTTTTTTTCCTTAAAACAGAAGATGGTATTGTAATAGACTTTGTAAAAGTGCCCCAACTGGCAACACTTAATCGTAGTCCATGCAGCAGTACATCAGCCATGAAGATAAGCAGGATACCAACATTCCCAGTCATTAAAAATGTACAGTGTTTCATTTTGTATCTGTCACCAGAAATCAGCTTGAAGAGCAGCTTTCCTGGCTCTCTGAGAAATCCTCCGATGAGGACAGGGGCCTGCGGTAGCCACAACATCTGTCTTCAAGGGCTGGAAACAAGACCTTACTGCTCTCCAGTTAAGCTTTTCTTCTCAGGAGACCAGATCAATAGTTTTAGGAATAAACCATGTCATGTAGGCTTCCTCCAATTTCTCCCTTGCAAGTACAACTGTGTAATATAAAATGGAAGAAAGAATTTGGCATCCAACAAGAGGATGGGATTTTTTTTATGGCCGGTTATGAGGATTGTTTGGTAGGGTACCAAGGGAAAATGAGAACATGGTCTGACTTCTTTCTTCTGCCATTTTTGGTCTTTGCCAATTTGGCATTCACCAGAGGAAGACTTAATTTCATCTGGGAGAGAAACAAGCTAGCTCTTGGATTCTGTGGGGTGGAAGTGTCTCAGCTTGACGTTGTTCCCAAAGCCATGCCTCACAGGAACCATTTTTTAGATTTTTATTTTTTTTTTATTTAGAAATGAGGGAGAAGAGAGTAAATTATCTCAGCTTTTAGAACAAGTCATAAAAATGACTAAATAACTAAAAATGACAAATTTGTATGGTATAAGCATTAAGTGGGTTGAGAACGAGGTGTCCTGTATTTCTGATGATTGAAGGGAAAAGTCATAATCAAAAGCACGTAACACATTTTTTAGTTCTAAAGACATGTTTTTGAATTGTTCTGGTGGATTTACTTCAGAAAGTGACTTTCTAAGGGACTTTCTGACTTCAAAATATGTTCTTAAATTTTATTACAGGTTACCTTTTATTTTTGAAAAAGTAGCGATTCATGAAACTCAGATGATTCTACCTGTAAATCACAGGTTCAAACCCAGACTTGAACACCCAAAAGGTGTCTTTTAAGAAGAGGTTTCTTGCTACTTCTGGTCTTTTAGTTCCTTAGCTGCATGTATTTGAAACTTAGTGGTCTCTGCGCCTGCAATATGAATATCTGTTTCGAGCATCTCCTTGAATTCAGTGCAGAGATTACTGCTATCTCAGCTTTAAACTTTACCTTGCTTATGAGAAAGTAGGCTTGTGGATAGCAAAAGCTTCAGGGTAGCTGGATGTTGAGGGCAAATGTCCAGTGCGCAGATTCTGAGCCAAGCGCTCTTGGAGATCAGGTCATACCTATTTCACAATTTTTCCTGAAGGAAAAATCAGTACTAATGTGAATTCTTCCCTCAAAAGTTACCAGGTGTCTTGTAGATATTTGCAGTTAGTGCTGTGGTTGATCATGAACAAAACTGTAGGACCCAGCAGACCTCCTCCTTCCAAGTTCTTGCAGGCTTCTCAAAATCATTTATGGCCTCATCTTTGGTTCACTTGTGTCAGTCACTGGCAACCACAGCCTGGAGAAGGAAGAATTCGGTTCTTATTCCCAGAACTGAAAAAGGGGGACATCCCAGGGCCTGTGTTTGTCTCCCTGTGGTTTAATTTTCTCTAAATCAGGTAGGCATCTTAAATCTTCAAAGACTGTTAAAACACATTTTTCCACATTCAGTACCTAATTGTTAGTGGCTGATACAGCTTTTTCAGTCCTGATGAAATCAGTGCTGTCCACTGTAGATTGTTCAGAACTTTTCTGTTGGCATCAAGTGCATCATGATCATATTCCCATCCACAGTGATATGTGGATCAATGATAATGATCATTTGTGAAAACTACAAGCTTGCTACCTGAAGTCAATAATCTGTGGAAGAAGGCCTTCCTCCTCCAGTAGGCTTTGTTGGGGAGGCAAAGTAACTGGTCTTTGGATCGAAAGAGCCGGATACCATGGTCCTGGTGACTAAGTACAACTTCCATCAGCATGTCAGAAGCTGACAGCTAGACTCAGCAGTGGTAATGATTCAGCTGCAGTATTTTGTACAGATCTGAGTGTTGCAATTCCAGAAAGATAAGAAACAAATGGATAAAGTCCATAAAGTACTGAAAGAGTGGAAGAACTGGGATTGTTTGAAGCAGGAACAGCAGGTTGAGACACTCACTGTTAAACAGTCTTCACAAAAATAATACATGTCTTGTTGCAAAGAGAAAAGAACAGGTTTTGCAGCTGTAGGTAAGACAAGAGGTCAAAATAGAAGAAGAAAGAAGAAGAAGAAGAAAGAAGAAGGAATAAGAAAGAAGAAGAAGGAAGAAGGATAATTTTACAAGAAGTATATTGAAGCACTGGAATAGCTTGCTGAGGAGATCATAGGAATATTTGAAAGATGCTAGGAACAAGTTAGACAAGTTGATCCTTCCCTTGTGAACAGGTTTGGGTTAGATCCCTGCTTGAGATCCTTTTATTGCCCTGCTTTTTATTAATAGGATGAAGGCTAAAATCTTTCCATTCAAAGACAGACAGGTGTCTCATTTTTTGTGATTCTGATTTTGAGAAGAAAGGCCTCCACAGGCTAAATCATAAAACTAAATGTTAGCCTTTTTCCCTGTGTGCAATAACCCAAAGATAGATTTAAAAGGTACTTCCAATGTTTTAGATGCCAGTAAGCTGGAACGCCTTTCACAGTGGACTGGAGCCCTGAGGGCTTTCAGACGCAGTAGGACCGTCAATGTCTTAAATGAGCTGGCTTTATTCTTTCAGCCAGCTTAGCTTCTAAGTAAATGTTCACAGTTTGCTTTTCTACTCTGCCAACCTCCTATGAGAAATAAAGTTTTATTTTAGTCTTGTGTTTTACTGTATTTGAAGTACACCTATTTGAAGAATGAGATCAGTATCTTAATTTTCAGTATCCTTCAAAATACTTCTGTTGGAGCTCTCATACCCTTTCCTTCTGAAAAAGGTCATAACCAGAATATTTTATAATAGTTCAGATGCCCCAGCCATTATGCCCGTCCAGTTGAATCAATCAATCATATTTTATTTAGTGTTACTCTGAAGATATTCCCACTTAGATTCAACTTTCACAACAATAAAGTAAAGCACAGTCCAGTTCCACTGGAGTTTTTGTTACTACCCGAAGTATTCATATCTTTTAGCCAAAAGATGCTGTGAAAATATTTTAAATGTAATCTTTTCTAATTATTTCCAGAAATACCAAATATATATATGTATATTTATTTTTAATTTTTATTTCAGGAACTGCATCTGTGGCTGTTGCAGGTCTTCTTGCAGCTCTGCGTATCACCAAGAACAGGTTATCAGATCACACTGTGTTGTTCCAGGGAGCTGGAGAGGTATGTATTTTTATGCATCGAGAAAAATTGTACTATGAAGATTTTTCCTAATATTTAATCAAGTTATATGTATCCAGTTAAGAAGAAGATTAAATGGGTAAAATGATTGCTAATACCTACTAAATGTTAGTTCTTAACTCAAATGTAAACTTGCAGAGAAATCTCTGATCAACCCTCTTATTTTTCATAAGACTTTGCAGATATCTATTCTCTTTTTAAAACTTCAGGTTTTAGCTCTTCAGCTGTAAATTATTGAACTGCTCTCAATATAAACAAGCAATTTTTGGAAAGATGAGGTATATCAGGTCACCAAAGAGAAATGAAAATAAATGTATTTACCAGAGCGCCCCTTTGATTTTTCCTGTCATTAAATATAGTTTTTCAGTATTCTGCATGTCAATATCATCCATTTTTGAAGATTTTTATGTATACTAATTTTTCAGTATAAATTTCTAAGTCACTGACACACAATTGAAGGTTGTACTTACTTACAGTGTGGCTAGCAGGCTTTGCTTGTATGAAGTCTACAACCCCATGCAGCCTTCTGAAAAATATTTATGGTCACCAAATGCCTCTATGGGTATAATATACCAATCCAGCTTTATGTAGTCCAGATATCTTTAATTTGATTCAGTATTTGCGGCTACTGAGATCAGGTCTGTAGTTTTCAGAATGACTTGCATCCATGTCTGGCATGTCAGCAGCTTTGTACATTAAGACTGTCCATCTCTTTGAAGTTCCTTTCCCTGGTTTTGCTCCACATTTCACAGACTGATGAATCCACAGTCTAATGTTTATTTTTTTTTTGTTAGTATTGTCAGTGTGCCTGTTGCTACAAAGATGTAATGATAGATGTCATCTCTGCTGTGGGAGTTCATTCCTAATAAAACTACTTATTTCTTAACTAAAAAAGGGGAATCTCACTTGATTCTCAGTGAAACTGAGTAATAAAGAAAAAGAAACAGAATCAAGCACATAAATATGTGTATGAGCTCGTAGTCAGAAACACTGAGTGGTCTGTTGGCTCATTTTGTTGCCTGGTTTTCAATCTGTACCTCTATGACATTTGATCTGTTGGATGAAATATTATAAAATCCTGTAAGAATGATACATGTTTCAGCAAAATATTGATAAGTGAATTTTTCTTGCCCCAGCTTTCACTGGGAGCACAGCCAAGTCTAGAGTTACAAAACACACAAATAGTAGGTAAAAGGAGACTTACCTTCTTGATGGACATTTTAAAAAAAGATAAGATTTCTAGGACTGCATTTTACTGTTTGGCATGCAGAGCATGGTTTCCTTTGGTTTAAATTATTTTAAAAAAGGTAATAATTTAATGGACAAAATAAAATTTAAAAGAGGAAAAAAATTTAATGTATTCTGAGAAAATTATGTTGAATAAATGTTACTTCTAGCATTTTTCATTAAACATTTGTTATGTTTCCCACACTGTAAATGCCATCTTAAGATTTATCTATGCTATGATTTATCTATACGATTTAAGATTTATCTATACTATTTCTCTACATTATGCTTTCTAGTTACCAAATGTTCCAACAGTTGATGAATGAACCAACAGTTCATTAGTGTTTACTTTATGAGCAAATAATGATTCAGTTTTATTGTTGAATAAAATCAAGAAACTTACCTAAAATATTGGGTAACAGAAACAAGTAAGCAGGAGATTTCTTTCATTTCTAGTTTTGTATATTATTTTTCTTCTCTTCCCTTCAGGCTGCCCTGGGGATAGCAAACCTCATTGTTATGGCTATGGAAAAAGAAGGGGTATCTAAGGATGCAGCCATCAAAAGGATATGGATGGTTGACTCAAAGGGATTAATAGTAAAGGTAAGACAATTTTCTCATTCCTTTAAATATCATGACAGCTATTTGCACTCTAGATAAAGGCAAGAACATAACCTTTGTGAAAGCAGCTTCACGATTTATCTCTCTTGATACAGCAAGCTATTTTTCTTTTCTGAAGTGTTTTCAATGAATGACAGGCTCCCATGTTACTTCAGGGGGAAGCATGACTATTCATGGAGTTCCTGCTCTATTTCTATCAGGGATAAGCACATAATGAAGAGAATTTTTCAGAAGTTCTTTAAAACATGTAAGGAAAGGAATGTTCAACTTGTGGGTTAAAGATTTCCTGTGGCAGTGAGACTATTATTTGTTAGCATACTCTTGCACAGAGATGTATAGATACATTATTAGGATAGCATTCAAGGATTTTTTTTAAAGGAACAAAAATATTTTTGAAGAGAATATTTTCCTGGTATTGCAAGCATGTCATCCCTCTGTAAGAACTGAGATATATTGCATCAAATAGCTTCTATGCACAGTGATACAGCTCACGTTGCAGATGTTGTGGTCTGCAGTGCTATCAACACTAGTCAGAATTTGAAGCTGCTGAGAGACTTCATCAGTCACCCTTACCTCATTCCTTCCACGTGCCAAAATAAAGAAACATATGAATTCCATGTGCCAGAATAAAGAAATGAGTATGTTTTAAAAGGTGGTTATGTATTTAATAGTTTGTGAGCTACTAAAAAGAAATAGATGAGAGGCCAATTGGATTTTCTTTTTCACCTTGCCTGTTGGTTCGCAGTGTTCATGGTCATCTTTGTTGGTACTGCACTCTTGCACAGTGCTCTTTAGCTGTTTAATATGTAAGATCTTTTGTAGTTCACATACCTTTGCATCAGGACCATGCATTATGCAGTATCTGTGTGGGTTTATTGAACAGAATCACAGCACCTTTCAGTCATGTTGCTGAAGAGAAAATAGTATGGTCATAGACATTGAGATGGAAGAGCATTACTAAAGTCATGTTGGACATCTGTTGCCAGGAAGTACATTATTCTGATCAGGTACAGAAGGATGCTGGTATTTGCTACTGTCTAAGACATGGGAGTGTGTGTGTTTGTTTGGGTTTTTTTTTAATGAGTGCTTTTAATTATTTTGGTTTTCATCTAATAATATTAAAGTGCTTTTGCATCCAAACACAGCTGACTGAAGGCCTGTGTACCTCCTGTGGCTGTTAAGACCTAGAGGTTACCTAAGAAAAACAGTGTATTGCACAATTTCCTCCACCATAGAGACTGGGACTATCAAATAATAGAATTGAACTAAAATCACCTCCTGGTGGTGTTAAGGCAACTGAAAGGGGCAAAAGTATAGGAAATTCACAGCCCTAAAGCAGTAAGGTCTCAGCTGTGTGTCTGTCCAGCCAAGGTGGTTAACCAGCCTTTCTTCCCTCCTGCTCATTGCTTCTTCCTGCTTCTTTTATACCGCTCACTGCTAATTTGCTAGTCAGTCGAGAAGCTGGGTTGTTGCTCTTGGTTCACAGAACTAAATCCTTTCACAGTTTCTAAATTTTTAGAGACTCGGTGACTGTAGACTTTCCTCACCACCTTCTAGCTCCAGTGCTCTCAAGCAGTGCCAAAACCAATCAGCATCTCACACAGCCTCAAAGTTCTTTTCCTCTGCTTATTCTTCTTGGTGGGGCTTTAAATTTGGGTTTTGTTCAAAAAGCAGTCCACTGATTTTCATGTTCTGCCCAGAGTATATTTGTGAACTGTTTGTGATAGCCAGACATAACAGCTGTCTGAGATAGATTAGGGCTGAATTTATGGCCAGATGTTGATGCAGGCAGCGGGAGCCAATGGTGCACATTTCAGATCGTTGCTGGTGTTCCTGGAAGACCTGGGAGCACCAGTCTTCCCATCTGGCCATCCTGTGGGGCTTGAAAATGGTCGGGTACTTACTGCTGCAGTGTATTTGAGCAGAGAGCCTGCTGGACCTTGAAGCTGGAAATACATAGTTTAGTGGTCACTTGGCAGTGCTGGTTGGACTTGGTGATCTTAAAGGTCTCTTCTAACCAAAACGATTGTATGATTCTACTTCAGTGCGAGGCCTGAGCTAGGCATAAGAAAACCTCTCCTTGGTCTAGGGCTCTGGCTTTCTTCTGCAGCTAAATATTCCCCCTAAAAAGGGCACACAATTTAAAAAATGCTCCCTCCCCCAAAAGAAAGGAACTACAATATAGGCTTCTTGAAGCTTGTGATTTAACTTCTGGGAAGGCATATATGCAGCAAATAAATAGTTAAGCTACTCCTGGTTTCTTTTTCTGGCCTGAGAGAGAATTCTGTACTTTAGGAAGCTAGGAAGTTGGGAAGTTTTCCTGCTTAGGAAATTAATTTGGCTTCAGCTGATTGCAGAAAAGTGCTACAAGACTTGAAGGACTTCCCAAACTCTTATAAAAGAGCTAAGAGAAGTAAAATGAGGAAGATTTGTGAGAAAACTGTACAATGGGAAGGACTGTATTGTTAGCAACCTTTTCAGTATTGCAAGATAACATTTGCCAAGCCACAGCATAGATCACCAGTTAACCAACTCTTATATAAACTGAGATGATTTTTATTTCTTACTACTAAGGAGGACTATCAGTGGAAACCTGTTCAACAAGAGACCCTTAAAATTTGCCTCACCAATAACAGCTTGATCTACTTGAAGCAAGGAGACCTTTTCAGTCCTAGAAATATTCTGATCTGTTGCTTTTGCAGTGTGAGAAATAACAGAATCTCTGAAGACTCAGCAATTACTTGGTCCAACTAAACTAATTTTTACATCATTTTTATTCTGTGTTGTCCTTTGATCATTAATTTTGCAATACATAAATGTAGATTTAAATATTGTTTCTCCTTTCATCTGCTTTCTATAATATTTCAACAAGTGCAAACCAAAGAAAAATAACTTTGGAACTTTTGACCTGACTGCAAATAGTTTCCACCTTTTCCTTCTCCCCTGCCCCCAGAAGCTGCCACAAAGTCACTTATCAGGCTTTTGTATCTGATTTTTCCTTTGTGACTTTTTAATTTTAGTTGAAGTGCAGCTGTGTTTTCATTTTCCTGTTAATATTTATCCCTCCTCTGCCCTGGGAACCATCTTTTTTCATTAAACCAAGTTTGATGACCAACTTTTCTGCTATGTTGTGGTGAAGGAGCTGGTGATAAAGGCTGTGTTTGTTATACTGTCTACGGCTGTGTTCTCTACTTCATTCTAGAGACCTTATAATGTTGTTCATATTGGTTCAGGGTTGTTGGGAGTGTGGTTTAATTTGTTCAGTATGCTTTCACCTTTTGAAAGTATTTTTTTCTCCAAAGGTGGATGAGGAAGGTTTGCAGATCATAAGATCACTGGAATTTTGCCAACTGAACTGTATGACTTTTTGAAACAGATGTCATTCCTCTTGAAATGCCTGTCTTAAGTACCCCGGTGCATTCAGATGAAAGTTTTAATGGTTTTAATTAAAAGACACTTTTAAAGTTGATTTTGCACTCTTATGTACTTAAAGATTATGCAGGAGCAGTTTGGACTCATCTTTAATTCTGAATTTCTGAATTCTATCACATTGTCTCATTCTGTCTGACTAATAGGTATTTACCTATATGAACACACTGGTGGGTAATGTCTCCCATATTCCTCTTCTTTCCCGCATTCTCAGTGTTCCTATTTTTCTTCTGTTACTCTCACAAATAATACATCAATTTGTGATGTGTGGTGAACACACTTTGTGTCTTCTTTAAAGCTGCCATAGTGTCTTGCTTAGCTATAGTGGTGGCCAAATCTTCACCCGTGGACTTCAAATACAGTAAATTATTTTGTGTCAGGTAGCTGAGATATCAGCAAGTGATAAACAGTATTTGGATGTTCATGAATTTCGCCATAGAGTAATAGAATGGTTTGGGTTGGAAGGGACCTTAAAGATCATTTGGTTTCAAACACCCTGCCGTGAGCAGTGACACCTTCTACTAGATCAGGTTGCTCAAAGCCCCATCCAACCTGTCCTTGAACACTTCCAGGGAGGGGGCATCCACAACTTCTCTGGGCAACCTGTTCAGTGTCTCACCACCCTCATAATGAAGAAATTGTGTGAGCATTTTAGCAATGTGTTGCAAATGCTTCAATTTTCTTTCTTCTATATTTTTAAGGCAATACCAAGAACATGGTAGGGTGATAGGCATGATGGTTCTTAGAACTGCCTAGGAATACGATGCAAATAATAAGGCATATTTAATATTTAGAGGGATACAGTAGAAAGCTCTCTGCCAAGGATGGATGCTCTGCTGCTGAGGATGGGCAGGCTGATGGAAGTGTTCCTCAGCTGCCAAATGCTTCTCTTGTGGCGAAGCTGATGTGTAATTTGCAAGACAGCATTAGATTTTTGTATGCCACATTATCTCTAGTGCACTAATGAAGTTCCCTCACGTAGGAATGAATGTCATCCTTAAAGAGTACGTCAGCATGAGGGATCTGGACAGGTTGGATTGATGGGCTGAGGTCAGTGGGATAAGGTTTAACAAGGCAAAGTGCCGGGTCCTGAACTTGCATCACAACAGCCCCATGGCAACACTACAGGGGAAGAGTGGCTGGAAAGCTGCCTGGCAGAAAAGGACTTGGGGGTGCTTGTGGACAGCTGGCTGAACATGAGCCAGCAGTGTGCCCAGGTGGCCAAGAAGGCCAACAGCATCCTGGCCTGTATCAAAAACAGTGTGTCCAGCAGGAGTAGAGAAGTGATCGTGCCCCTGTACTTGGCACTGATGAGGCCACAGATGAGCACTGTGTTCAGTTTTGGGAACCACAGTATAAAAAAGACACTGAGGTGCTGGGGCGAGTTCAGAGAAGGGCAACAAAGCTGGTAAAGGGTCTGGAGAAAGTGTCTTATGAGGGGCATCTAGGGGACCTGGGCTTGTTTAGTCTGGAGGAGGCTGAGAGGAGACCTTATTGCTCTCTACAGCTACCGGAAGGGAGGTTGTACTGAGGCGGCTGTTGGTTTCTTCTCCCAGCTAACTAGTGATAGAGCAAGAGGAAATGGGCTTACTTTGTGCCAGGGGAGGTTTAGGTTGGATATTAGGAAAAATTTTTTTACTAAGAGAGTGGTGAGGCATTGGAACAGACTGCCCAGGGAGGTTGTGGAATCACCACCCCTGGAGGTATTTAAAAAATGTGTAGCTGTGGCACTTCAGGACATGGTTTAGTGGTCCTGATAATATTTAGTACATGGTTGGATTTGATGATCCTGAAGATCATTTCCAACCTTAATGATTCTGTGATTCTATCCTATGATTCTATGGAACAATGTTGCTTTTGACAGTTTTGTACTCTATGCTTTCTAGTTCAGCGTAGTAATATTTGCATCTAATCAAGTGATTTGTGTTTTAAATGTCCATCAGATGTATGATCTTATCCCCTGTAAGACTTCAGATCATCTAATCAAAGCCCAAACTGAACAGCAAGCACAAGAACATCAGCTGAGGTCTGATAGTTGAAGGCCTTAGAATATTGATCTTGATAAGAGGACTGAAACAGACCCCAAAAGGTTGCTAACTTCTGTGCTCCTAATTCATTAGACTGGAGATAGTAAGGTAACCCTGTAGGTAATCCTCTAAAATGTTTTCATTTTTTCTCCTCCTTTTCCCATTTGAATATCCCTGGAAAACTTACATGGAAAAGATCCTCACAAGCAGTTAATTGGCAGTGGATACGACCCTGATTAAAGTTCATGGTTTGGTCAAACCCTGATACATACATAGCTCAGTCTTTGCTTAGAGAATGATTAAAGAGAAAGAGGACATTTGGGACTGATAGAATTTTACTGCCATATAGGTGTGGTTGCTCCCATTACAGTCAGCAGAGTTCACATAACACGTGAAAAAGCCTTTAGAGCTCATAATCAAATATCTTAATATTGAACTGAAGCCCATCCAGACTGTCTGATTGTTACTGAATTTTCTTCTATTTGACCAATAATCCATTTTTTAAAAATTTGGGTTTCATTTTATATACTAATTTGATAATGGTTTTAATGTTAACTTTTACATACCACTTAATATTATGTCTGCCTCTTCTGCTAACTTTTAATTATTTCTAGATTTATTTTTTTTTTGTCAGCAGTCAATTATTCTGACTTTTACTTTTGTCCTTGATCAGTACATTTATGGCTGATTGTAACTGACTAGGACTTTTAGAGCCAAAAAAATGATGTGTGTCTCAGCAAATATGCAATGTCTTGGGTATGTCCAAGGCACCACAGTAACTTAAAGCAGTTTCTGCCTTATTTTACTCATGTACTATCCCAACAAAGCAATCCTTGTTTGCTCTGTCAGTTATTCTGATGTCTGGGGAATTCATCTGTGCAGTTTCATCTTGAATTTATCTTGTTCTATATGAAGTATAAGTTCTGCAGCAAGGAAACACATTAATTTGTCTTTGAACGCTTGTGGCATTACTCATACTCGGTCAGTAATATATGAAAACAAGTGAGGACAAGGCAGAAGGATGATTGGTGGGGTGTGCCTAAGGAATGGCCACAGTATTTTCTCTAGATGAGACATCATCAAATACTCGGGTGCTAAAATTGTTGGCATGTAACTGTTTCCTCTTTGACACCATGTACATTAGATGTACTAATGAGATGGTGACCTAATTTGGATGGTCTGTGATTTCTTTTGCTCATGCTCTGTTTTTGAAACTAATGATTGTTTTGCTCCATTTTTTTTCTGTTGTTCCATGGATTCCTGACTTGCTCTGCTTCTCAGGTCTTATCTTCTTGAAATAATTGGCTTTATAAATTTTGTCCTGCCTGTTAACCATGGGTGCTTATTTACAAGGAAAGGGTATTTTATAAATTTTACTGGACTTATATAAACAGCCCTAATCTTCTCACAATGTGTTTTAAAGTCAACATCAGAATTACATTTTTTACCTAAATCATATGTTTTACTGCCAACCATTATCTCCTTAGAATGTTGTGGTTTTTTCACACAGTTGTCAATAAGCTGTTTATTAATTCTGTGTCCAAGTTGCCTCATCTGGTTTTAATCTGCTCTCTTCACCTCTAGGTGTTTAGTAATGGGCCTG
>WTSP01018965.1:7218-24652 GCA_025331215.1 Actenoides lindsayi | reverse complement strand
TATTAATTCTGTGTCCAAGTTGCCTCATCTGGTTTTAATCTGCTCTCTTCACCTCTAGGTGTTTAGTAATGGGCCTGATCAGGAAGCACAGTCACTTTATCTGTGTGCAGATTTGGGAGGGTTTGTATGTCTCCGCTTTTCGGTTCCTAAATGAGGTAGCCCAGGCATGCTAGCCCTTGGGCTTCAGTAACCCCTGACCAGTGAGTCCATGTCCATAGCTCCATCTTCTCTGGCATTTTGGATTCCTCATAACCAAAACTCTCCTGGAGTTCTGGCCAAGGAGGGTGGCTTGGCCTGCCTCCTCCTAGCATGGTTTCTGTGTTTCTCCTGTCCCTTCCCTTTCATGCTTCTGGGTAACTCCTCAGAGAGGTCCCTCAGCTCCCAGCACTGTCTACAGTCCCTGCCTGGAGCCCTCCAGATAATGAATCAGGAATCTTTAAACCATAGATTTACTTGTGGTGAAAGAGATAAGAAGCCATGTAGACATCACCACCTTCTCCCATGACTTTTAACCACATCCTTTCCCCCCCACTCCTTCTTCTTCTGTGATGCTTTAACAACTGCTTTTTTGTTTGTTTCGCTTTTAACTCTGCAATAGGGAATTTACAGGAAAAATGCAAGCAAACCCAAAACATTTGCAGTTGGAAATACTGTACTTACTAATGGACTGCTTTGCTTTTTGGTCTACAGTTCTCATGTCTGCTGTGGCTCTCACGTCTTCCGTATTTAAGAACCTCAGAAGAATTTATTAATTTATCTGTGTACTGATCTCTGTTGTCTTGTTTAAATAAGCCACAGTTGACACAGTCAAATGGAGGCGGGTGTTTATATAAATAGATTCGTGCCTCCCTGGTTGTGAGACGGGGACAAGTGCCAGCGCTGCCTCTAATGTGGGACAGTGCAATCATCAGGGAGCTCTGGCTTGTTCTCAGCTGCCTCCCAGCTGATGGAAAGAGCAAATCTTGGAGAGCATCCAGCACTGCCTCTCTCGCCTTGCTGACATAAAAAGCTCCCCTGCTCTTCAGCCCTGGTTCATGGGGCAGCCCCAGCAGGACCAGCTCAAACAGGCCACGGCATTTGACTTCACATTGGTGATATTTGTAAGATTTGCCTCCTGTTTTGTAATATCCCACACAGATGTCTGCTATGCAGTCTGGTCTCCTGTTTTTACAGCTGTTTTCTATGAATTTTCTCAGGGTTTTATTGATGGGTCTTTTTTTTTTTTTTGGTTATCTGTGCCTCAGTTTGGTTCTATAATATGATGATAGGAGTAACTTTCTGTGGAAACTGTGATGTACATTTGCTTGCAGCCTGATCCCAATATCTCCTTTGCTTCTTGTGCTGTTGATCAGCTGCTAGAACTAAAAACTTAAGAATCCTCCCTAAAACTAAGAACAGCTTTCAGTTCAAATCCAAAAGACATGCAATTTTTCGTAACTATTGAGTCTTGTTACTTCCTTTTGCTCCTTGAATTAAAAGGTCCTGGTGTCCAAGTGACTATGTTTTACTATTTGTAATGATAATATATAATACCAATGACTCTCATCCATTAGGGAGTATAGACATTTTAGGATTGCCAAGATCTTTCATACATAATGTTACCATCAGAGAATGCTGCTATTGTTTCTTTATCTCTGTAACTTCATCTGCTGACTTAACACAGTCCACATTGTAACTCATTTGCTAATAAAGAATTTAGCTCATATTACTTTCCATGTGAGATACCATGGTGACTTCTAATATAGCTACATATCTATTTTCAGTTTGCTTAGTTCTCTTTTGTTCAGATCCAATATATCCCATAGGTTTCTTGGTACAAAATGACACTGTGATGGGGGTAATATTTCCCCCCTCCTGAAGTAATTTCTGGCATTTTCACTGAGTCTTTGGACTTAAGGTTTTTTTAATCTTTTTTATTATGTTTTTAATGTTCTTCACCTTCAGCATTCTAATGAAGGTGTATTGTGTATTTTATTCAGGTACCCTGAGTATGCATTAAAGATGCTATGGTTGTCTTCCTGGTACTTTAGTGTGTAGTTTGTTTTGGTTATTTTTTATTCAAGCACACTTATTATAATGCCTCTATTAATTTACTTATTCTACATAAGGAAATAATATAAGAATACCTATAATTGTGAAAAGTTATATATCATTATATAACATTGGTGCATTTTTTTCTTTCTTTCTTGGGGTGATGAATACATTTTGAAAGGTAAGGCAAGAAGGATATAAAGCCTCTTTTCCTAATTTTACCTTCCTTCTTCTATTGAAAGAGATTGTGAGTTTGTATCTTCCCCTCTGAATAGCTGCACAGGTATCACATCAAGTCTCTTAGGTCGTCTGTGGATTTCAGTGTAAAAGTCACTCTGGATTTTGGGAGTATCAGTTAATGCAGGAAAGGTGTTTGTCATACATCATAGAAAACATATTAGAAGTTAAGGCATGTTCTGTCTGGCCTAGAGGAGTCTTCATACAACCATTTGAACAAAAGTGCAATAACATTCTTTAGTAGGAACCCCTTGAAAAGTTCTTCCCCTCTGCAGCAAGTGGTGAAGCCTTTCAGTGAAAAAGTAAGACTATAAGTGAGGGTCAGTGGACTGAAAGGGACACATCTTTAGATTGCTGATTTTTCTGAGACCTTTCCATTGAATGAATGAATTTTCAATAATGCTAAACGAGCAAAACAGTGGGCTTAGAAGACAGCTACAAATGTGACTGAAGAAGATATTTCTACCTAAAAGACCCAGAGCTTCATACACAGAACCCCAGAGCTCATTCAAATTCTTTTTTAGTATGGAGTATTTTAGATTTTTTCCTTTTCCTATTAGAAGAAGAAGAAGGGAAATATCAACGAGCTGTGTGCCATGTTAGTATTCTAGGATTATGGAGATTCAAGAAGACCAGAGCAGTTTCTCATTTATGCTACCTTGTTTTGGTCCTCTGCATCTCACTTCCTAACAGCAGATAGCTGGGATACAAAACCTAGCTATGCCAGGGCTGGAAATGGAAATGTCAGAAGATGGGCTCTGCACTTCTGGAAGATCTTGTAGTCAGAGCAGCTCTGCACTGACCAGTCCATCTGCTTTCCATCTTCCCAGTGCCAGGAGGGTGACAAAACAGTAAACCACACAAATCCAGAACTGAGACTTCTGCATTTTGGCTCCATCCTCTTCTATCCGCTGACTGACAAAAACTCTGTGATTTCTTATTCCGGCTATAGGCATTCAGGGGCGGATGTCTGGAAGCTTGTACTAAATGGACTGGCAACCCCTTAGTTTGAGGTTAAGCATGCACAAAACTGAATTGTTTCTTCCTTCCTGCAAGTCATTGTTTGCCCTGTTGGCAGGGCATGGAGGAAAGCTGGCCGTGCTCTTGCTGCCGCCTCTTTACTTTGTGGAGAGCAGAACTTAAGAGTTTGCAAGTCTGGGGAGAAAAAAACCACTATCTAAAGCACTGTCCTCTAAATTATTGGAGTTTTGTAACCAAATCAACTGGCTGATCTTGAAATCTCGAACACAGTTTTAAGGGGGGTTTCATGTAGCTCTTTTAGGATCACTGAATTAACAATTACGTGTCTGAAAATCTATTTTAAAATATGTATTAAAATAACCCCTAACCATAGAATGTCTTTTGTAAGCATTTTCCAAGCAAAAATCTCTGTGTACATAGCTGTTGTTATTTTTGCTAAGCCACAGAATTTCATGTTTCATTCTTAGTTAATATACTATAAAAATATTTACTTGGAGATGTGATTCATTCTGACTAATGGATCAAGCTAATTCAGACCAAAGCTGAATAAAGACATAAATTTAAAATTGTATGGGCTTTGGTTTTGGTTTGGAGTTTGTTTTTGGTTTTGTTTTTGTTTTTAGTTTGTTTTATTTTAGAAAGGTAGATTGTCCTGTGTGAAATTAAGGGCAGATAGAAATTAAGATAGGGCAGAGCTGAATCTGACCTAAGCTGACCCATCTGGCTGGCACTAGTCTCACTAGCCAGTGGCCTGCAAACAGTTGCAGTGGATCACATCCAGCTTACTGTTTGAGTACTCCTTTGTAGCTAATTAAATGAGAGATAATTGCCAATGTCAGTAGAAAATGGGGCTTTGAATCCTTGGTGTTGCATCAATAAGTGTTTTAACAGCTCTGCCATTATCTTCATTTTAAAATATTGAAGAACCTCCTCAAAAGCCAATCAAGTGTAAAACTCTATAAAGAAATAACTCTGTTTCATGCAGGATTTTGGTAATTTGTTTTGATTTAAAATGAAAATGAAAGAATATCAACATTTTTCTCCACTAAGATGTCAGCCTGGCTTCTTAAGACATTATGCTCTGTGAAAAAAACTGAATTTCACCCTTCCCAAGACATCTTCCCAAATCTACAGGCCCTGGCCATGCTCAGAGTTACCAGCCTGCCACAGCCTGAAGAATGATCTGATCATAGCAGTTAGAGGTGATTTCTTTTTTCTTGGTAGCCCAGGGTAGTCTCCTGGAGGCTGGATTTTAAGACCAGATCAAAAACTGGCTTCCTCAATAGCAGCCTGATAAGCTATTAAGAAACCAACTGAAGAAGGAAGCAGTGTGGGACTGGATAGTCACCCCTGGCACCCATTCCCAGCTCCTCAGGAAACCTGCCTCCAAGTCAGACTCTGTTGAGCATTTTGATTTCAACCAATCAGCTGATGAGAAGGAAAAGTGGATTCTCTTATAGTATTTTGAGTTATGCCTCGCAACAAGCTTGTGGCCTGGAAGTCACAAATGCATTTTTTTTCCTTTGGGGACTGAAAAGAAAACTGTGTATTTTTCCCCTGAAAATGTTAACCCAAATTCCTGCTTTAAAATGAGATGTATATAAACTGTGTTTGTAGACTGTGGGGACATCTGCTGGGTTGCTGGGAAATGACAGACTTGAAAATGTGTATTGACGGTGGAATGATTCGAGAGTGCATATGCCAAAAATTGTTAATCCTGAGGCATTCTCTCGAGGCTGAGAATTTCACATTTTACCCACAAAGGAAACCAGGTGCCTGTATCACAGTATTTCAGTGCTGATCACTCTAGGAGAACACTTAAGACCCCTATAAGCACATCCAGACATAACCTTCTTAATTTAAAAACTGTATTTTGGTCATGTTAAAAAAAAAAAAAACCAAAACAAAACCCAACAAAATATAGAAGAGCAGAAATCTCTGGAAATTCCTTGTAATTGTGGGCGAGCCAAGAGAAGCTGGCGTCCTGTGAGGCAGACCAGCTCAGTCAGGCCTGACCACATAACAGCCTTCCACAGCTTCCTGTGGTACCCTCAGGATGGAAACGCTTTTCTTGCAGCTGGAAATGAAAAATGGCCTTCCCTCCTGCCTGCAAGCTCTTGCGGTGGCGGTCCAAGGAGCAGCAGAGGAGCTTAGGTGATGGGACTGGCACAGCCACGTGTTGCGACATTGCAGAATTGTAGGCCAAAAATGTAGCGTTGACTTTCTCAGCTTTTGTTAAAATGAAGTAAAAATGCCATTAAAAACCTAATCCCACCTTGGATCTGAGAGTATACACAGCCCTAAACTGAGCCAAAATTGTTAAAATTCTTAGACTTTAATGGAATTGTGGAATTAATTCTGTTCCAATACTTCAGCATAGTCTTAATTAACTTGCTAAGATTACGGAAACTTTCATCTTATCAGCTGGAGAAGATGTAGCTGGGGAGATGATATACATCTGTTCAGGCTGTTTGGTCAACATTACATTTAGCGTTCCATTTTCCTCGTGTACTTCTCTATATATCTTTATAATCTGCTTCTTGCTGTCTGAAGTTGTAAGATGTTTGAGGGGCTGGCACCGCCTTCTAGATTTGTGCTTTGCAGTGATATTTTCTGCAGGCATGAGATTAAAATCAGGGGTGAAGGTGTATGCATTTTAAATTCTGAACTTCTGCTGAAATTTTGTGTGCAGACAGAGGTCTATGTATTTAGACAACTATACAATTTTCACAAATTCTGACCCCTTCTTGCCCTGCACTCCATGTTACTTACACTGAGTTCACATCCTGTTTAAAACCCAGTCAATGTCAGTGATGCTCTATAGGCCTTTCTCTTGCATCTATCATATTCCATTTGGAAATCACCTTGGGCATCGGTGGGTGAAAATTGCTGATATAGATCTGGGCAAAATTTGTTTCACAGCTGAGTCAAGTTTGTTAATGCAAAAGTAGTGCACCAAACATCTGGTTAGAATTATTTTTATTCTATTCTTAAGAAGGAATGACTTAAATATGAAAAATGTGAAGCAAAATATAGGCTCACCTATAGTCTATACACTCCACCAATACAGTCTCTGTACTTTTAGGCAAGAGCAAAGCTGATAAAGCCAGGAGAAAGTATTTTTGTTTTGCCAAGTTACGAATCCCCCTCTGCCCTGGTGCATCCATACAGTTGGTTATATAAATAATTTTATGCTTTACCATTAGTGACTTTGTTTGACCAAATGTTAACAGGTAAAACAGCATTAAGAATGCTTTAAAGAAAAAATTAATGATGCTTTCATGTAATTCTTAATACAGTGGTGTTCTACAGCTGTTATAAATTTCAAGTAAAAATACTGCTTTTAATTTACCTGGTGTTTAGAGAAATAAGTTAGTTCTAATCGTTCTAAGCATGTCATCTGTACACAGGGTAACTCTGTCTGATATGATATTTGGTGATAGATGCAGAAGTAGAAATGAAAATAGGACATGTTAAACCAGATACTTTGTAAACTGGTTATCCCAGGATATTGAGTTCCGTTGAACTTTGTAATAAGCTTCTTTTTCTTTTTTTTTCCTTATTCAGGGGCGTGCCTCATTAACATCTGAGAAACAACGTTTTGCCCATGCCCATGGTGAAATGAAAAATCTAGAAGATATTGTTAAAGATATAAAACCAACTGTGCTAATAGGTAATTTTATTTTTTTTTTTTAACTTTAAAGCAATGACCTTATTTGTTGAAAAGAAATGGGGATGTGGCTTTGTCTGAAGACAGGATCAAGTTCCTCTGAACAGAGTTTACCTCTGTGTGTTTTTAGAAAACACCAGGTGCATAATGGACTCTATTAAGCAACTGAACAAATAGTAACTCTCCAAGCATGTAACCCTGCCTTTACTCCAAGCCATCCATTTTACAGGAGGAATAATCCGAGTTGGTTTGAACATCTGCTGGAGAAACTTATCACCTTCCTAAATTACTTCTGATTTAATGTGGATGGTGTAATAAAAATAACCTCAAACTTAGACTGAGAAAACTGAGCTAAGCACATGTAAATCTGAGCAAATATAAGTGTGCTGTAGCTGAATCTTCTTTCACTCATATTGAGGTCTTTAGTCACCAGTCCTTTGTGCTGACTAAAACAGATCTTACAAGGACTTCTTCTTATATAAAAGCTGCAGGATTGGGGATCTAAGTAAAGGATTGGTCAGGTCTTTGCAGTTTGGTTATTAAAATTTGGTGACAGTTTCAGGAATAAACTTCAAGCACTCTTAAATATTTTTGTTTAATATGTAAGTCTTGAAAATTCATCTGTCTGGGTAGTAAAATCATTCATCAGATTCTGGAAAGTCTGAAATGCCATAGTAAAAATTAACCTATGTTTTAAGAGCTACCTTTTCAACTAGGTCTCGATCACATGGTCCTTGTTCAGTAAAATCTGCTTTTGACAAGCATCATGAATGAAGTAAATAAAGCTTATATTTTTCTATGCTCCATAAAGATATGATTGCAAGACAGAGAACAAGTAAGATAGAGAATTTATTTAGTACAATTCAAGGCAGAAAAAGCAAGTGGATAGAAGAATAGATTGAATGATCTTTGATATTTATCTAGGTAAAGTTGTGCTAATGCTTAGGCAATATTTTCTGTCATGAAATATGGATGTTTACTGTGTCATTTTTATATATAAATCTATGTGGCACTTTCCCTCAAGGTCACTTTTTCCTATACATACTGTATAAGGAAAGCTCTTTCAATAGAAACAGAAACGAAAATGAGTACTGGAGGTTTTTTTCTGTTTGGAGGACTACTCATTCAGTATCTTCCTCTGGGCAACGGGAGTCATGAGGAAAATTTTTTTATACTCTTCACGGTGTTTTACTTAACTCTGCCTCAGTGAATCCTCATGTACATTTCATTGCCTGCAACAGCTCAAGGAAAAGCCTTAGTTTAGCTTGACCAAATCTAAGAAATGGCAATTTTAAAACAAAAAGCAAAAAAGAAATAGTCAGTGAGATTATTTGGAGCATTTTCTTTTAACTTTATATCTGAAGATAGTTGTCATTCTTACTACTGACTGTCCAGAAGCAGTTTTAGAAGACATTAAACATTTGGCTTAACCAGAAACTAAGATGTATATAACAGGCTCTTACATGAGTCAGTCAAAATCATGACTGCCATAAACTTCACCAGACGTACAGTGGCCCAGTTTGGTCTAGCAGACCAAGGTCTGCTAGGTCTAGGTCTTTTGCATTTAAGCATCCTTGTCTGTTCTTAGAAGGTCAAGTACAGAGAGTTCAGAGAAGTATGTGACAGAAATGTTTGAGCAAACTTTTTAAACTTTGAGAGAAGTCACTGATTTGCATCAATTGAGGAGTTGCCTCTTTTCTTACCAAGGGATCAGAATAAAGGAGATTTGGCCAGACACAAAAACAAATGGGTCTTGGACATTATTTGGCCCACGTTAAGCACCTAAACAGCACCTAAAGAGCCTGTCATAGGGTGCTTGGGCTTTCAGTAAACTCTCGGAAAAGCTCAATTTAATGCAATTCAAGGAATTTCAGTGGGACATCCACCTCTCCCTATAGTCTGTGCTTGAAGGTATCTCTGTAAGATACATGTTTCATGTAGAAGCAGTCAGAAAATACTGTTAGTCCTGGAGTGTGTATGACCTTTCAGCCAGCTCTGACAGGTGAGGACCTCTTTCACCTCCTTCCAAGTACCTTGTGCTTTCCCCGGGCAGACACCAAGCTGTTGAGTGAACAATGTTGGAATTCTCATTTGTGTACAAGTGTCGAGAGGTTAGAGTACTGACTCGAGAGAGACTCGTCTGGGTTTGAATCCATTCCTACTCCCCCAAAAAAGGGAACAACAATGTTTTTCCTGCTGTTGAGACTCCTATGTTGTGTAGAAAGCAGAGCATGGAGCCAGGCAGTGGGGTCTATGAGCAAGAAGGAGCCTGAACTCCATTTTAAAGGGGGAGGTAGTAGTAAAAGGAGCTCTGTTCCTTTAAAAGTGGCATGCATGTCTCACTTTGAACTGACTGCATTTGTCTGCTTCTGTGTTTTTCTTCTTTAGGAGTTGCTGCAATTGGTGGTGCTTTTACTAAACAAATTCTTCAAGATATGGCTGCTTTAAACAAGCGTCCTATTATTTTTGCTCTCAGCAATCCTACCAGCAAAGCAGAATGCACTGCTGAGCAGTGCTATAAATATACAGAGGTAATCAAAGATTAACATCTCTCCAGTATACATAATGAAAAGAAAATCTGAAATTAAATTTTAAATGGGAGGAAGACAGAGGGTGGAGTAGCAAATACTAATCATGTCTCTGTGTGTACATAAAATGAGTTAAATTAAGTAACAGGTTCTTCCAATTTTAGCAAGAAAATTTCACTGAAGTCAATACATGCTTGCACTCTTATAAAAAAAAACAACAACATTTAATAGTTTTTATTGGTGTCAGGCATGACTCACAGTCTGTGTTAGAACTGAAGCATCAGTAACTGTCAATCATTAAAGCATTATGTCTGCTTTGGACTGTACTACTTTGTGTACTATATACACACAGTGGCATGCTTTTCATTTGATATTTTAGATACAGTCTTTATGGTAAGAAAATACTTCAATACAGGAAACAGAATCTTTAAAATCTTTATTAAGAAATGGGATTATTAACTCCTTTTACAAAGTTTTCTATTATGGAAACATAGGTGAAAATTAAGAGAACTGTGCTTGCTTATTTATTACTGTATTATAGAAGTGGTGATGAATGCATTATCCTGTAATTCAGTCTAGAATTTGAAATGTACAACTCCTTGGCTGTACGTGTTTCATAGTGGATTGTGTTTGGATTTCTTGTCAAATACAAGGCAGTCTGAGTGACAGCTTTGCAGTGTTTAAAAGACAAATTTAGCATGCCTGTTCCCCGCTGCACAGTACACAATTACAGCGCGGTGCAGGAGCTCAGGAAGAAGCCTGCGCAAAGGGTTGGTCATAGTGGGTAATGACATCTGGTAGGCAGAGCAAAAGATGCACTGAAGTATTTGATCTGTCACCAAAACGTATAATAAGCCGTCCATGATAATACTGCATGGCACCAAACCAAACAGACTATTCTTCTGGAGAGCTGAACAGCAACACTGGCATATTTTAAACTGCACGTTTCCAGTTCTCTGAAATAGGCATATTTCTGACAAAAAGCACCTCTGAAGTGTTTAACGGTGACATTTATCACTTTATCATTGCTAGCATAAATAGAGGCTGGCTTTTCTTCCCCACTTAAACTTACTGCTTAAATTCAAGGGTGTTCCTTCCACAGCGAGGCAAGAGCCTGGGATCTTTGAGCTGCAGACATAGAGCCTGTGCAATGTCACTCCCCTCATTAGTCCAAAACTGCATTGCCTGCTGTAGAAATTGCTTCTCTTTCCCTGTGTGTCAGGAATGATCTGGGGAGAGCCTGGATAGAAGTGCTCCAGGTGAGTCACCTCAGAGGTGCCACCCTTGAATGGCACTTGATGGTGCCAGCATCTGCTTCTATTGGGGCATTCCTCATCTCAGGGGAACAGTGAGACCATCAGACCTGCAGCTCCCTTACAGCCCATCTCTCAATACTCCAGTGGTACCACAGTTCTGAAAGTGCATGGTACTGAATGACTCCAGGCCTAATATTCCTCCTAGGTGATGTTAAGCCATTAGCAACACAAGCCCTGTCACCACATCTGGGCCACACCACAGGCTTCTGTTCTTCCCCACAGCCACCTGATATATGCTGTGTGCCAGAATGGACCTACACCTGTGCTTGGGGCCTAGGAAGAGATTTAGGAGTCCCATGTGGCCTACAACATAACATGAGTTAGAGCCAGTTCTCTTGTCCTCAGAACAAGTGATATGGTGTAACTTGTATCTGTACAGCTAAATTCTCCAGTTCTCCAAAACAGGCTGGCTCTTCCATACTGCCTTCTGGGACCAGTCTGTGTGTGGTGCCTGTGCCCTGGTGGCAACTGCGCTACTGGGCGTTACCCAAAAATCTGCTGGGGAACATCCTAGTGGTTTATTCATATTGGATGATCACATGCTGGTGCCCGAGTTAGTGCCCTGACCCTGCTCAGTATATTATAATGAGGGGAGCCACAAGGTCCCAGAAGAGGAGGTCTCATCACCAACTTGTGCTATAGGTTGCATCGTGGGGTGACGTTCCTTGGACAGAGCTTTCACTTTTGTCATTCTGTTGTGGAGTGGGTGCAGGGGCCTGAAGAGGGGAGATGCAGAGGAACAGAGAGCTCTGCCTGTCCCCCCAGCTCCTCAGAAATTGCCACATCCAAAAGTGCAACAGTGAATGGCCTTACTGTCATTTTTGTGGATGATGTGCTGTTGGGAAAAAAATCCATCAGCATCACCCATTGTTACCAAGACAGTATTGTCTGCTCCAGGTGTAAACCTTCTTCCCATGTACCCTTCTTCTGGTGTGGATGCACAAAGTGAATAACGAGTGCTGGCTTTCACTTTCTTCTCCCCTAAATTGTGCCGATAGCTCTTACCTGAAAAAAGCAGCTGTTAGTCTCTGACATTAGGTGTCACAGAGAATTGCTAGTGTCTCTAGGATCCTGATGTTCTTGAGACATGCTGAGTTAAGTAGCTCTAGCACCCTCTCAGGTCCTAAGAGATAGTAAATAGATGTAACCCAGCTTCCATAGTGGTAAAAGGACGCGTGAAATACTTCAAAAGCATCCTCATAACTAACATGCTTTCTTTGGCTTTCTTGTTACAATTTAGGGACGTGGTATTTTTGCCAGTGGAAGTCCTTTTGATCCTGTCACTCTTCCAAGTGGACAAACTCTCTATCCTGGACAGGGTAACAATTCCTACGTGTTCCCAGGAGTTGCCCTGGGTGTTATTTCATGTGGACTGAAACACATTGGCGAGGACGTGTTCCTCACAACTGCTGAGGTATTGTATTAAAAATTATTTCAATTCCTTCATTTAGTAACTTGGTAATAATGATCAATTAAACAGAAAGAGTTAAACATTATCTTACATTAGAAAACCACTGCTTTCTGTGTAAGGTCATTCTTTGCAAGGTATGTTTTTTTTTTATAAATTCTGTTTGAACAAGTTATTTTTAAAAAGTTAATACTTGGCCCAAAGGTCATCTGATATAAACATCACCTTTTGGGAAGGAAAAAAGATAAATATTTCAGTAGTGTATTATCGCAGGTGAATGCACATATGTACATTTTGCATACATGTGCACATAGGTTTGATTTTAGATTGAAAAGAGCTATATTTTGATGTCAGTAGCTTTGGGGTGACTTTTGTGTGTGTTTTCTTTGCAAAAAGTATTTGAATTTCTTTTAGGTTTTTTCTGTTTCTGAGTAAGGCTGTTGGCATCATTTCTTGTGGGCCTCCCTTGTCAACAGCTGGTGAAAGTGCTCCATTGCCTTGGGGTTCCTTGCCCTACAGTTTAACACAATTGCTGTGTTATTCTTCAAAGTTTCTTTCTTTTCTGCATTGGTCCTTTTCTGTCTTCAGGCAATTTTTTATGATCTTTGTTCTGAGGTTATCCAACATGTGATCTCTGCTTTATCTCCACTCACTGGGCAGGAGTTGAACTTTGGTTCTAGGAGTCATTCACCACCTTCCAGTGATTTTTCAAAATCTGACATCACTGTCTTACAGTGTGACATCATAAATGTATATGATTGTATCTTCAACATGTGTGGGAGAAGAACCTGGCCTTTATTATTTTAGAATCCCATATTCAAACAAGACAAATAACCATCAGTGTTTGAAATCAAATGCTTAACACTTTTTCCCGCAAAATAGCATCAAGCTTTCTATAGCTGTTTCACACTTAAGAATTGTAACTTCCTTTGCTTTTCTGGGTCCAGCATCTTTGCTCCTCATCCACTGTAGTATCATAGCACCATTGTGGTAACTCCAGCCTCTGAGCTTTTCCATCTACCCCTTTCCCGCCCTGTCCTGGAGTTTCTTTCTCCTCCATTGCCTCTGTTGGTTCTGGTCTTGGCTTGCACCAAGAGCAACATAATGAGCTTCACAGGATTTAGCTTCCTTCTATTGAGTGTTGTGATATCCAGTGATGCTCAGACTCTTGGCTGCTCTGCTCCCAGAAGTGTGCTTCCAAGATTATCCTGCTCAGAGAGAGAACCCAAGTTTGGTACCAACAGTGATTAGAGAGCTCTAAGCAGTGCATGATGGTCTGACCATGTCAGTGCAAAGTCATTGAAAGCCTGATGCCTTTTGGGGTTTTTTTTGAAGGGTACAGAAATAAGGAAGAGGGCTAGCCTCAGTTTACCAAGATAACTCTAATTAACCAAGATGCACTTCAGTGGTAATTTCTATCCAGTCCAGCTCATGTAAATTACAGTCCACGGAACTTCATGAATGTGCACATCGTAATTTTCAAAGAAGCTGTGTAAGCACAATTGGAAATACATGGGTACTGTAGATAGTGAACAAAGGAAGCCTCAAAGCAATGCAATTAACAGCTATTATGGAACAATTAAAAAAACCCAAACCAAAACAAACAAACAAATCCAAGCAATGCAATTAACAACTACTTTGGAACAATTAAAAAACCCAAACAAACAAACAAATAAAAAAAAAGTTGCCCCTATTAGCAGGAGTGAGAATGCCTGACTCAACTCTTGCACTTTCTCTGAGGGGTATTGCATTCCAGGATTCTTGCTCCTTGTGTCCTCTTCAGGGATTAAAGGGAAGAAAATGGCCCTTTGCTGTCACTTGGAGGCAAGTAATAAGCAACATGATCCTATGACTGGCAGTATGTGATATTTCCTAAAGGGTGAGCACTTGCGTGCTGCCCTTGCTGGATTTATGAGATTTTTTTTTAAGGTGTTTACTATGGGACCTTTAAAAATGTTTGCCAGCAGCTTGCCTCTATAAGAAAGATACTCACTATTTCCATCTTTAAAATGAGTAAAAAGCCCAGACTGTCTCCACTGGCTCTAACCATCTTAGGAGGGCAATGATCCATCTCTTAAGTCTTTGGATAATTATATGCTCCCTTTAAATCTTTCCCTGTAATTTCAGTTGGATACAGGGATCCTCGCCTGCTGATCTAAACTGCTGTGTTAAACAGTTGTCCTATTTCATTCTAGAAGTTGCTTCATTTTGGTTTGAGTGAAATGGTCCCTATATATAGAGTGCTGATGGATGAAAGGTGACACATGTGTGATTGAATGATGTTTCAAGTAGGCAGTCTACTGTAAAGTTGGAAAAAATCTGCTCTGAACAAAGAAACTTAATCAAAGACACGTAACAGGGAAGTAAAATGGTATCAGAAATTACAAGGAAGCTTTTTAGTTTTCTCTTGAGGTAGCGGTTCTTTCTCAACTCTTCCTTTTTGGTAAAGGTTTTGCTACATAATTGCCACCACCTAGTAAAATCCCTAGGAAAGTTTGACATGTAAAAATGTATTTTCTTGCATAGAAAGTCTCTGTTGGTGGCAAGATCAATGGATAGCTACTCACCTTACAGCGGAAGCTAAGAGCAGTCACATCTGGTCTCCCTGCTCATGTGAGAGGCAGTGTGTGACTGGGGCTGGGGTGAGCTACAGCCAGTTACTGAGCAAGGTGACAACTGTTGGGTTTCAGGGGTGTGAAGGCCTGGAGGGTTGCATAGGCACTTAGCTGGAATTACAGTACAAAGCAAAGGCAAAAGTGCTTTTTGTTTGTTTCCTTGGCTTTTTTAATGGAAGGACAAATTGAAAATCGGTTCATGTGGGTTTTAGAATAGTGGTTAGTATTCTCCACGTGAAATGGAAAGGCTCAAGATGCTGCAAAATTTAAAGTACCAAACCCATGCATTTTAGAAAGAGAGACCTTCTCAGATTATAGCAGTAGCTTACCTGAAAAAAAAGAAAGTATAAAAAATAAGCAGCCCAGAGGGCATGGCTGCAAATCCTGTCTTCTTGCTTTGCTACCTCTCCTATTAAATCTGATAAAAATCACAAACAGCTTATTGTAACTACAAGTACTACTTTCAGTGTTTTTTTCCTCCTGCCGAGTAAAATAGAATGTAACTTTCATGTGGGATGATAAATCTAAGGTACTGTAAGTTGTAATACCTCTTAATTACAGGCAGTTGCTCTGCGATGACAAGGGACATTACCTATTCATCTAAGTCCTACCAAACACAACAAAAGGGACAGACAGTTATGAATTAATGAAATATCCTTGGCATGCGTGACCTACAGTTAAGTTACTCCAGAAATAATCCCATTAAATCCTTTCATTATAGAGAATATGTCCTCCAAAAGCCAAGATGCCCCTACTTGCCTTATGACATTTGTCCTGTCTTGGCTGCCTTACATTTAGGTTCTGCAGTAAGGCTAATTTCTCTGTTACAACCTTGGGTTAATTAAAATTCAAAACATGAAAATAACCATACCGAGTTGGACCTAAGATCCAAACAGCTCAGTTGTCTTCCTGTAAAAGTAATCAGTAGCAGAAGCTGAGGAAAAGAGGATAAATAAGGAAAATATACAGAGTGATCCTTCTGCTGAAATTGGCTTCTCAGCTTCTGGCAGCCTGTACTATATGGCCTTTCTGAGCTGGAATTTTTACCCCCGTATGGATTTCTTTTCATAAATGAGCCTAGTGGCTTTTAAAACATGTTTATACATTTGAACATCTTCTGGCAATTAGTGTCACAATTTAATTATGAGTTCTGGAGAAAAACAAACTCTCCTTTTATGATTTCCTGCTGTTCCTTCCTATAGTGCCATGAGAAATGTTCACCTTCAGTTGTCTTTTGTTGTCTTTCGTGTTTTCTTTCAGTCTTCTCTTTTTTTTCCTCCCAAGTCTATTTTATTATTTTTAGTCTCCTTGTACAAAAAAATAGCTTTTTGATCATCCTTGTTATTCTTCATACCCCTCATGATTCTATCCCATTCTTGTTTGAAGTAAGTGGAGCAAAAATGTACACTGTTCAAAGCAGTGTTACGTGGTGGATTTATACACTGATATAGTTACATGTCATGTTGCTTCTGATTTTCCTAATAATTCCAAGTGTTGATTCATCATTTTTTCCCCTGACACCGAACTGATGTTCTCAACAGAGACTACATGAAGAAGGTGTCACTCTCTTTGAAAATGCTTGTTTCTGTGTCTTTGCATAGTTTTTAATGCTGCTGCAGGAGTATGTCAGAAGGAATACCATGACATCTATATAGTTAGCTTGCTAGCTCTCCCACTTTGAGTACTGTCCAAATGTCTTGTGGCTTACTTTCTGTCAATCCTGTCACAAACCAAAAGTGCTCTACTCCTAAACCTGGGATTTTTTCACTGATACTAATGGCAACTTCCTGTTGACTTCTTCAGATTTTTTCTTTCCTTCAGAGCCCCATTAAACTGTTAACAGCAGGAATCTCATGTTGTAAGCTCCTCTTTACACCTTCACCTGCACATCTTATTTTATCAAAGGGCTGTATGTCATTTTTAAATAACCTAGTTGCTCTTACAGAAAGCAAGAACTAGATTTTACATAGACTTAGCTCCCTCTAGAGGGTTTTTATCTCTGCTGTATTTCTCAATATCAGATTAAAATGTAAACAAGTGATTTTTCTTTACTCATTATACTCAATGAGAGTATGATCTCTTGTTAGCATTTCCACTCCATGTGGAAAAACTTACTACACTTACCAGCATGCTGGGTAGATTGCAGAAGAGAACATTGTTCTTTTTGAAGCTGGAGGTACAATAGTGTTTGCTCTTTCATTCAAACTATTTACCTGCTCCTGCCAGAAAGGATGAATTGATGATAGCCAGGCATCTCTTCTGACACAGCTTTCATTGTCTGCAAGCAACATACACAAGGTCCTATTTCCCATGTGCAACAGGAACTGTAGGAAGTAGTTTGTGCACCGTTTCAAGTTTCTTCCTAGTATGTTCCCTCAGAAGTGCACTTTTTGCATTTCTTTGGGGCACATTACCAGTTTCACTTGACAGTGTCTCCTGGACTTTCCTGATGTTTTCAAAACCTCAGACCCTGGATAATCTTATTTTTATTTTTATACTTTGTTCTGAAGTTGACCATACTTACTTTTATGGTCTCATACAAGCTAGATGTGTGACCTGGACACACAACAAACCTGCTCAGCCACCCATAATTTTACACTTAAGGGGTTCACCTCTGTTCTCTGCACAGGATGACTTGACAAATGTCA